>JAQIWJ010000637.1:0-18102 GCA_034695185.1 Discolaimus major
TCTATAAGCTAGGGCGGATGTGGAAAATGAGCAGGGGGAATATGCGAGATTCTATCTTGGATTTTTTGTTCGTTTATTTTATCAACATCGCATTGATGTTGAGTGCGATTTGAGAAAGCAATCTTGCTGACTAGGTTTGCTGAGAATTCAGTCAGTTGTGTAAGGCGGTGGGGGAAATTGAATAGAATTTTGGCGTTATTGAACATGAATAGGTTTAGGAGTATAAAAATCTGCGTATAACGCATGGTTCAATTGAAGAATTGGCAGTTTTAGTTTGAATGCGTCATTGCGTTTGACGTTCGTTCAGCATTTTTCCCTCTCTTTGGTCCTTACTTTTTGGACATTCGTTTGTTGGAAGACCAGTCCTTCTTTTGCTGGCCTTCGAACTACTGTTCGATTGGGTCGGAGTATTATTGTATGCATAGGGAGGCTGCTTTGACCTCGGCGGCTTTGTATGATGAGGTTATTGTTGGCGGAACGAATCATGGAAAACGGATTCATCCCACTTTTCGAGACGTGGGAAAAAGTGGAGACCAGCAGAAACGCATGAGAATGCTTTCTTTATATTCTCCTGGTCTTATTGAGAGGGAAGAAATAGTAGGGATGGGTTTGAAATGATTTTCTGGCGCATGGTAATTTTTGCACGAAATTAGGGGCCGGTTGAACTCAACTCGGCACGTGTATGTAGGAGAAAGCATGCAAAATAAGCTGCGGCTGCTTTTTGTGTGTTGTAGTGCATAGAGATTGGGAGAAAATCCGGATCGCGATCTCTTCATCATACGCGTGACCGCTTGTGTAACTGTCGTCGTTTGATAGGTTGATTTAATTTGTCAGAGGCCTTATCTGTCTCTTTTCATTATTCGCATTAGGTTCGTTAATGAGCATTTCGTGGCCTCCGCGATTGCATTTCGAGGACGTGGCTCGCTCCGGGGAGCATTGCACGTTCATTATCTTTCGCTTCGAATTCGATCATCCTGGCCGAAATGAAGCCGTCTTTTTTGCACGCGGGCGGCGTCTAGCTTAAGAGCTTAATTACGATTCTGATTAGTCGGTGGACTGGATTGTAAATAAGGGCTATAGGTACGAGGATAATGCTATTGTAGTCACCAGAAATAGATTTGCATTGAGTCCAAGTTTAGACCTGCGTTAAAAATGAGTGAAACGTTCTCATGCTAAATTTGCGACCGGTGACCGCGGTATTGCCTTATGCGAAGTACCGGAAAATCGCCTATTCATACTTTCTCCATTCGAGAGCGGTCCCCAGTCATGCGAAACTTGTGTACTTGGTTGGATAAATGTCGATAATATTTTCCTACCTCGACTGCTGCGGTGGCGGTCGGATGCTAATGGGCCAGTAATTGCTTAGCAATTGCATATGACGCCTTTGCGTTCTCATCGAAGCGAGTAGTGGCGTTGTATTCTTCGAATTTTCGTGAAGTACTGAAATAGAGGAGTACCGCCATCATGGCAAATAAGGCGATTGTATTTGTTGAAGTAATATGGACAAAAACAGGCGTTTGTTCAGGCTCAGGTGTCGCTGAACTGGTATAAAATGTTCAGGCATAGTTGGAAATAAGTTCTTATTTACTAGTCGTTTGTACGGAGAGGAGCAGGATATTTATGGAATAGAAAATCATGGCGCATGTAATTGGAAAGGGAAAATGTCCTATGCTTGTTTCTAGCTAGATTTAGGAGAGCAAAATCAGTGCCTGTATTCATGCATTCTCATCCCCAGAATTGAATCGCATTTGCTTATTTACATTTGGATGTTTCTGTTTCAGAAGACACGCCGCAACGAATTGTGATCAACGTGGTGGACGTGGACGAAAAGCCCAAGTTCACCGGCGAGCCCAGGCCGTATTTGGCAGTGGTGAAACCAGAAACAGTAGTCGGCACAGTGGTGTTTACGTTCGAAGCGGTGGACGAAGAAGGCGATTTACTGAACGATCCGCATGGCGTCGGATTTCAACAAATCAACTCTGGCCGAGGATATGGTAAGCCTGATTGTTGTTTTGATTGATAACTCTGTTAATGCGCTGCGTCTCGTTTCAGAACGATTCCGAGTGGACGAAAACGGCCGCGTGAAAACATTGCAAGCCAAATACAACCGAGGAGAAGAATATGAAGTATTCGTGAAAGCGTACGATAAGAAACCGACCAATCCGGATGTGGCGGAGAGTGAAACGGCTATTCTACGTATTTTGGTCGGCGAAAGGGCGCCACAATTTTTCCAAGAGAAATACAAGATATCGGTTCCGGAGAATACGCCAATTGGAGCAAGGTTTGTGATGGTGTCTTTTATTGCGAACAGTGAATCTCTGACAATCATTTCTTTCAGCGTTGCTGCTGTGAACGCCAAATCTTTCGACGACAAGGACAAAAGCGTCAAATACGATTTGTATGAAAACACGGCTTCCAATGCGTTGTCAAAGAATCGGACGAGATCGGATACGTTCACAATTGGCCCCACGAACGGCGTCATTCATTTGATGAAAGAACTCGATTACGATAACGTTCAGCAACCGAAATCGTACAGCTTGAAAGGTAAGTAGGTGTTGTTTGCTCAGTTTCTTGCCAAGTCAAGCTGACAAGGGAGGTATACCAAGTGCCATCTTCCGATTTTGATAAGACATACCTTATTTGAAAGAGCTTTTCATGCTAAGTAGGAAAACGAGGTTTATTTGTGCTGTTCTTGCCGCAGCGACCAGTAAGTGGACAGTGAAGTGGACATCAAAATTTCAGCCTAGCCTGTTAAGTGGCACATCAAATGATAGGAAATGATGTGCTGAAACAAAATGTGCTCTTATTTTTGCCAAACACCTAGCCATTGGCCAGATAATGGTCAGAAACCAGTGAATGAAGTGGTCATTGGCCAATTTCTAGCCATCCGTGCAGTGCCCATCTAAATCATGCATGGATTTTTCATCAGTGAACTCTCAGCTATCATGTGATATGCTATCTGGTGCTGGTCAGGTGCATACACCAACAGCAGCTAAAACCACGATTTTCGGACTCAGCATGTTTTTCTCTATTAAATGGCACACATTCTAGGCTCATTCTGAGGTGGCACCTAGTATACCTCCTTTGTGAGTACCTGTTTTGTTTCAGCTGTTGCCACAGCCGGAGCGTTGACAAGCGAGGTTCCAGTCGAGATTCACGTAGCCGATGTCAATGATCATGATCCCGTGTTTTCGCAACCACTGTACACGGCGACTGTCAAGGAGAATATTCACATTGGCGAGAAGATCTTGCAAGGTAACGGACTGGAAAAATTGACCTCTCAAATTATACAGGGACCATTGATTTCAGTGTCAGCGAAAGATCGTGATAGCAGTCCAAATGCGGCCATTCGATATTTCGTGGATAACAATAATTTCACGGTTGATGGAGAAGGCGTCATTTCGGCCAGGCAGCGGTTGGATGCGGATCAACGTCAAAAGGGATTCTTCATCTACAGTTTTACGGTCACGGCACGTGACACGGGTAATCCGCCCAGATCTGCAACCAGCCAGGTATGTGAAGGAGTTTGCGATTTACTAATGGCCAATAACGCTGCTGGTTTTTTAGGTTCAAATCAAAACGGAGAACGTGAATGACGAGGCGCCTATATTCATTCCGACGAGCCAATACACTGAATACGTTGCCGAAGACGCTCAAGGGAATACTCCGATCGTTACTATTCAAGCACAAGATCCGGATCGAGATCAAGTCAAATATTATTTCCTCGACAAAGATGCTCGAACGCCTTACGTATCGCATTTCGAAATCGATGCGGATACTGGTGAGTCTGGATTTCTTTCTTCGTTAGCACTAATTCTAATGAATTGTCTTGCAGGTGTCATAAAACTGCGTGATGGCGTTCAACCGGAACAGCTGAAGCAACGCGACCTGTATCAGTTAGCAGTGGTAGCCGTCGACGATGGAGCCTGCTGCAAAGAACAAACCCAAGTTCGTCACACCAGCACCGCTACGGTTCGAATCGGCGTCAAGGATGTGAACAATAACAAGCCGACGTTCCACGACTGCGACAAATACTCATCCATGTCCAAGGTACCCGAAGGAAAGCACATGAATTACAATATAATTACGGTAAGAGCTTATTCTCTTATTTTCGCCGCAGTCTAATGAACCGCTATTCTTCAGGTGAAAGCGACCGACGAGGATTCCGGACAAAACGGCGATATTATTTATTCGTTATATTATCCTCAAGGCGAATTTCGTCGGCCGTTCGTCATCGAACCAACGACAGGGAAATTAAACGCATCACCATACTTCAGCTTTGATCGCGAGGAACGTGCGTTTGAGGAAGTCACTGTCAAGGTACGTTTTGGATCATTTTCTGTCTTGTCAAATGTTAATATTGCCCGGTTTTTAGGCTACTGATCGAGGAGAACGACCGTTGATTGGATTCTGCCATTTCACCGTTTCCGTCAGCGATATAAACGACAATGATCCATCGTTCGATAGAGGTAAAGTTTGGAATTTTTAGTCGGGATACTGTAGTCATGATATCCTATTTTCAGGAGCCTATGAAGCGACGATTTCTCGTTCAATGCCCGTTGGACAATCAGTTCTCACCGTATTCGCTGATGATCGTGATGCACCACCAAATGCCAAAGTCCACTATCAACTGCAGCCGGATCCAGCAGAACCAGAACACGTTCGCGATGTGATTTATTTCAAGATACGTGAAGATGGTGGCGAGATCATGCTCACACGACAAATACCTGCTGTGGTAAGTACTGTTTTTGATTGCTTGGGAATAATATTCATTCGGAGTTTTTGTTTTAGTCCACCAAAATGTTATTTTTGGTCAAAGCGACGGACAGTGGCACACCGCCCAGAAGTACCAGCGTTCGAGTTACGATCAATGTGGCCGAAGCTGCTCAGCATTATCCAGTTTGGAGGGACACGCCGAGTTGCCCTTTGAATATTACTCAGCCAGAAGATGTACAGGTAAATTATTTTGATCTTCCTGTCATCAGATAATCAGCAAAGATGTTGCTTCCAGGTTAACACGATATTCGCTCAATGCTACGCCGAATCTGGAACGAATCCGAGCAATCCGATTTTCTACAGGTATGTTTTATTGTGGCACAATGAATTTGCTGTGAATCTAATATGGACATTGGTTTTCAGCATGCGTAATGGTGCTAAGCCGGACACGAATTCGAATGGAGATTTCCGAGAATTCCTGGTCAAAATTAATGGCAAAGATTGGGTGACGATCAGGAATTTGAAAGTGTTGGATTACGAGAAGATAAAGCGATACGACTTGACGGTTACTGCTACGGTAAGCGGCTGTTGAGAGTTGAAAAGCAACGGTTAATACAGTTCTGTTTCAGGATTTACGCAGCCAATTGTCAACGGATCGTTCATTCATCATCAACGTGCAAGATCGGAACGACAACGTGCCGAAATTCGCGTCTGATATCTTCACCGGACAAATTGTGGAAGAGCAGGATATGGCCAAGGTCAGCAATACCGTCATCGCCAATGTGTTGGCGAAAGACAACGATCACAAGCCGTCGTTTCGAGAGGTCAGTCGTTTAGTCTTGTTTTCATCAGAATACTTGCATAGAAATCTCAATTTCAGATCACCTATAGTATCCTGACAGGGCCAGCAAACGCGTTATTTCGTATTGATCCGAAATCAGGAGCCATCTATGCATTGAGAAGTTTCGATCGAGAACAAAACGATTCCTTTATTCTGGACGTACAAGCGGAAGACGGTGATCTGTCTAGTCTTCCAGGAGCAACGGGGCCGAATCTAGGTAAGCAGATATTCTTAGTCATATGATGCGAAAGTCACTGACAGCCTTTATATTTCAGCAATAACGAAAGTGCACATTTTGGTCGGAGATATCAACGATAACGCTCCGTATTTCAATCAGACGTAAGTGTGTTTGATTCTTTATTGATCAGGATTACTGTGAATTCAATTCTGCATTTTAGGCTTTACGAGGGCCAAGTACGAGAAAGCGCTGATGTTGGTCAAAACGTCATGACCGTCAAAGCACACGATAAGGATAAAGGTAAATACATTTTGTCTTAACGTTTGGCTTGAGTCTCATACTCTCTGGTTTCAGATTCCGAGCTGAGATACAGTTTGGATCCCAAAGGCAACCATGGCAATGCGTTTGGCGTCAACGCGAAGTCTGGAACGGTTTACGTCAACGAGCCTCTTGATTATGAAACTGTTCAGGTGAGTGCTTAGATTTGATCGAGGCATAAATAATCAAGCGGTTATATTTCAGGAATACCATCTGACGTTGTACGTGACGGATGGGAATCAAGCGCATCGGGCCTTTACTCAAATCCATATTATCGTCACCGATGTGAACGACAACGCTCCGCAATTCAGTCAGAAGCAATATTCTGCGGTTATTCAAGAGGAAGATAACAATGTGCCGAAGAACATCATAAATGTAAGTATATCTGTTGTTTAGCAGCAGCTTTGCCTTATGGAATCTTTATTTCAGGTAACGGCTACCGATTTGGACAAGGATCTGTCGAGCAGAGATATCGTGTATCGCCTTGTTGGTCAAGGCGCAAATCGGGAATTTACTGTCAACGACAGAGGCCAAATATTCGTGAATATGCCCCTGGATAGGTAAGCATTTATTGAATTTCATAAGGCGTCTGCCTAAAGATACGTTTAATTTTAGGGATCCTCCAAACGGATCCGAGCAATGGAATTTCGTTGTGCATGTAAGTTGAAGTTTTATGGCGTTTTTGATCAATAATAATGGGTCCATATTTCAGGCAATTGATAGCGGTGGACAAGGTCTCATTGGCTACGCCGATGTTCAAGTGAATTTGACGGATATCAACGATAACGCTCCGTATTTTGAAGCAGGTATGATGCTTTCTTTGATGTCCAGGAGTGGTTGATGCAAAATTTGATTATTTCAGCTCCAGCAATCGGAAGCGTGGACGAAGGCCAAAGCAGTAAGTAGAGTTCATATTTGAGAGAACATGCGTGTGATATGGTGCTTGTTTCAGTGGAAAATCGTCCGAACGGCGTATGGGTCATGACGATGACGGCCACTGATCACGACGATCCGAGAACGCCGAATGCGAGGTTGCGATATGAAATCGTACGGAATAAATTCCTCAAGAACACGCAAGTTTTCCGAATCGACCCAGCTACTGGAAAGATATTTGCAATGGTAAGAACTGATTTTCTGCTCATGGTAAATCTCGTCAAATGAATTTCCTGTTTCAGGTTGAACTCGATCGCGAGAATCCGGCACAGAGGCAATTCGAGATTGAAGTCAAGGCGACGGATTCTGGAGATAACCCTAAATCAGGTATGCAGAATGATTTTGGGCTCGACCGCTTACCGTAGAAGTTGATTTATAGGCACTGGAACAGCGATAATTCGTGTTTTGGACATCAACGATAGCCCGCCGTATTTCGATAATACAAGACCATTTGAAAGTAAGCTGCTTTGAATTTTTACCTTTTGACCAGGCATTTATTCCTTTGCTATTTCAGGTGCCGTGAAGGAGACCGCTCCAGTGAATTTTCCGGTTATGTCATTATCAGCCAAGGATCCGGACGACGAAGCATTCGACAACACGCTTCAATACAGCTTAACGGATTCGTACGGTGATTTGGGCACGCGTTATTTCTACATCACCACCGATCCCGATATTTCCGGTTCTAATGTGGGCACTATCCGCGTCAAACAGGTACGGATTATGAATTTTTGCACTAGTTAGAAAATGCAAGAGTTTTGAATCGCGTAAATTTCCAATGGTCGTCCGTCAGAGTTCGCACTCGAGTAGTGGGTGCCTTGCGTTTGCGAGTGACGCCGTTCTCGCTTCGCTTCTGTAGTTGTAACCGGATACTCTGAAGTTTTCCGCACCGTCGGTTATTTGCTTTATCGGTTCTTTATTTGGACCGAGGTTTTTCTAAAATTAACATTCGCGTGCTGGGAGGAGAGCGATGTGAGTTTTTATTTTCCTTCTGAGCTACACCCCCCCCCCCCCAGTGGAGTCATGGTACTCATTTTCTGCGAGTTCATAAAAGAACCAGTTGCGCGGAAGATTGCTCAGTAGCATCGTTAGTAGACGAGGGAGCGTAGCCGGGAGTTGAATGAATTGCGTAGAAAATTTTTCTGCTCCATATTCAGTTCGTTTTTCCGGGTGGTCTAGAAGTTCTCTGGCCCTGTTAGGAGATTTTCCGTGTGTTTTGGTTTCTTTTTTCGAATTCCTGAGCGGTGCTTTTGTACTAGAGCATCCGGTTGTTTATTTGCAGACCGTAGTATTGGTCATTTTTTGCATTGTCACCATTGAGGAGAGCAGGTGACCTCGCGAGATTGCTCGGCTAGGTCGAAGCCTTGAGCTAGCAACGGTTTTTCGTCTAGGCTTCGATTCGATTCGAGATCGCCTGGCTATTTCTCGTGAAATTGCCCAACGGGGGATTGAGATAAGGTTTTGAATTTCTGTTTCCGCTTTCGCCTTATTGTACCTTCGGTCATAGCTTATTATGCTAATATGGCCTGAAGATGGTCTGCCCTTTTGCGGAGGTCGATTGAGCAGGCATCTAATTAGCCTACTCGGTTTATGAAGGCGTGCTTGGAACGTGTGCGAAAAATATGGCTAAATCGTTATCGACTAATAGGCCGGCCAGCCGGGCAGCTGGCGTTCGTTCGCACTGCGGAAAATTAATTGTTGACGCGAATTTGTGTTGCTTCCTTTCTCGCAGCTAGCCGGCCTATGAGACCGTGGCGTCCCAGGCGATAGTTAGGCTTCGTTGAAGGCTGACCAAGATCCATAGGTCATTGGTCAACATCGATGTGATAGGAGGGTGGGTACTGTACTTCGTCAGTCGCTTATTATTGGCATTGAGGTTTAAATTTTTATCCGATGTCGCCGTAGTGCGATTTCCGGTCAGTGCTTCTAGCTTCCATCGGTGATAGGTGCTGGCACGTTCCATGCGTGTTTAGCGAAGATGGAACGGCGGCCTTGTAAATAGGAAGTACGACGGCCAACTAGCGTTTTTCCACGCGAGGTGTGCGTGGGTACGGGAACTGAGCTAAAGCTATGTATAGGCTTCGTATATGAGAAATTGATTACAGCCTAGTGCGAGGGATGGGACCGTAGAGGATATTATGGTCTCTTTATCGGCCTAGCGGGCCGCTTCTTCGCTTTGCTGATAGCCGACGATTGCCAACTATGCATTGAGTGAAGAGCTTGAGGAACTTTGCTTTCGAGAGGAATGGTAGTCGTCGGAGTAGACTCGAGGGGAATGCTGAAGATGTTCCAGTTCGTTATTTTGCTAGTTTTTTTATACGTGGCTGGCTACGTACAGTAAAGGATAGATAGGAGATCTCTTCCGGAGAGTAATGTAGCCTTTACTGGTGTTTTATCTCAGCTTCCTGAGAATTCAGCAGTTCCGACTCGTTAGGATTTAGTTGAGCTTTGCTTTGCTTGGCTTTGCTGTGATTTTGAGAAGTCACTTTTTGGCACCTATGGTATTTACATTCTTAGCTAGGTTAGGACGGTTTTTACGAAGGTAGAGTTGGCTTTTTCTTCGCGTTGTGAATAACTGTAGAAACACGGAAGGTGATTCAACTTTCTCTAGTTCATCACACGTTTGGTGAAGATCCGGGCAGTGAGAATACGACTTATTACGCCTGTGTAGATTTCACCTGAACTGGATGACTCAGGCAGTATGGTTTACTAGGCGTTTATTTACGGTATGAATAATCATGCTACGAGCATGGCGTTGGCCAGGTAGTGCCATATTTTGTCGATTGCTCATTCCGAGTCCAGTTGGAGCCGATTGCATTGCGTAGGTTCACTATGGATGCTGCGTAATGTTTGCATCGTGGGCGGGGGAGTGGATACAGAGACTCCACTCGAGTATAGCGTGTAGAGTTTTTGTACAGCGTTGTACATTCATCGGCTTCGCTTCTACAGGCCATGTAGTCGATGCGGCGATGACTTGACTTCTGAGCAGCCAGCAACGGCTGGCGGCATCCGTGGGGCATTCTTTTGACTAGGCAGGCTGCTTTCTTTTGCCAAGGTAGATAATAATACCATTGGAAGTGCTTTTTTATCAGAGGACGGCCGGAAAGGTAAACTTTGGCTGGAGTGGAAACGCCGAGCGTTGTCCTCTGCCATGTTGATCCGATAGCCGGCTGTGCTGTTGTAGTAGTAGTTTTCGACGTCCTCGAGGCCAGTCCCTCGTACATTGAATATATTTTACTTTGCCCATTCGATCGTTTCGTGTTTGTGTACGCTATTGTTCGAATACGAATACACGCGAGACCGTGCGTGTATACCGTCGTCTACCTGTTCCGCAGGGCTCGGCTAGGCTGGACGGCTTATGGATCCGCCAGCCAGTGGTTTCTATAGAGGATTGGACTGGCGTTCCGGCCTCGACCATGTTTGAAAAATTGCATTCACCTTGCCGCAGCAATGTCCCTTTTGGTTGGGGGTGGGGTGGGGGTTCGATTCGAGGTTATACATATGACGAAGCGGAGCTCCGTGTGGACGATTTTCGCGTGTACGTAGGAGCCGTGCCAACGTTCCCGTAGCTACAGTGAAAGCCGCATCCTAGCTAACGTTAGCAGCTCTTTTCTTCGATTCATTGGCCTTATACGGCAGCCGGGCTTGGCTGGCTAGCGTGCCTGTCGCCGTCGTGCTGTTTCGTTTTTCCAGTCGAAGCTGGTACGGCGGATGGACATAGTAGTTTTTTCTCTTTTCAAAAAGAGAGTATCCAACTGAAACGCGGCTTATATTACGCTAGCGTATTTTTCCCCTTTTGCCGTTATTAGTATACTTTTGCAAAACCGTTCCCCTTCTAGAGATAACGGAATTTAGTTGGCCACTGTTACTGCCACTGCGTTGCCTTTTTGTGGTCATCAGTATTATTGAGGCTATCTCATTAATAAGTGAACTCTGAGAACGACCATTGGAAATTACACCGCGGTTATTCAATTATTTTTTGAAGCACTGCTAATTTCGATCTTATTCTACACTACTGTGGCAAACAAGCATTGAAAGCATTGACTGGAAACTTTCATTGTTCCCTTGCCATTTACAGCCATTGGATTACGAGGATCCTAGCCAGCGGCCCGGATTCAATTTAACCGTTCGAGTAACCGACGGGCGTTTCTTCGCCAGTGCACCTGTACGTCTGACGTTATTGGACCAAAATGACAATTCGCCCAAGATCAATCCGGCACCAATTCGAATGCTCAAAGAGAATGTACCAGTCGGAACGACCGTACAGGAATTCACGGCCACCGATCCGGATCTCAGAGATCAACAACGTATTGAGTAAGCAGGATGCTGATGACTTTGTGACTGTGCGTAATGAGGAGGATTCGAATGTGATCTGCATTAATCGTTCTCGGCCAAATACTTGCATCGAACGACATCGTACTACGTGGACGCTAAACGACCTGGATTATTCGATTCGAAACGCTGTTACATGTGCTTCGAATTCGCATTCGTCGGGATTTAGCTTATTGTTTGGCCTGGTTTTGATGAGTTTTCTATCGGGTTTCGCTTACGGTGCGGACGGAAATCCTCCGTTTACTGTCCAAATTGGGACATTGATGAGAGCCCAGAATGGTCGTGTGCAGCGTGTAATCGTTGAACAAATTCGCAATATTAGCGAGGCGGCAAAGCCAGGTCCTGATACGATTCTGGCTACGTATCAAGCGTATGACCATCGGCCTGGTGATTTGGCCGGTACCAATTACACGTAGGTTGAGTTCCTATATTTTTGAAGTAGCTAGATTGCTTAGAATTTTGCTTGCGTCAGTTTATCACGTTTGATGCTGGGTGTCTTATCAGCTAGCGTGGTTTGGTATGCGCATGCTGTGTTGAACTCTGTCACCAGTCTTTTGGATGAGGCTGGTCCATCTTAGCTTTTCGTACAGCCAGGGCGATACGAGGCGTCCTCGTATCCTTGATTGACCCTGTCGGGACCATGTACGCGTGGTTGTTTGTTTTTCGACGAGGCTGTCTACGTCGATGGTGCAAACAATACCTGTCCTGAAGGTGCATCATTCCAGCTTTACATTTCCCTTAGCGTTTTGTGTACAGAAAGCGTTGGCTGAATTCGAAAACAGCCTACGAGGAGGCTATGCTTTCATGAAATAGAATGTTAGCTAAATGCATTGAGAGCGAGGGTGGGTGGTGGATAATGTGCCAGAGCTTTCGCCTGGACGAGTTTTGCGCTGCAAAACTTCGTAGTTATTGGAAATCGACCAAAACTAGTGTCAGGCGCCAGTTTGTACAGGAGAAGTTTTCCAGCCGGTGACGCTTCAGGCGTCCCAATATAGCAGCAGGGGTGTGAAGCGAGTATTAGGGCGTAGAATAGCATTCTAGATTGAATTAAATTGATGGATTTCGATAGGTTCTTTGATTGTGATAAATTCAGCGGTATGTGGAATAGGCGATTTTGAGAGCAGGCGCGGAGCGCATTTGAATAGAGTGAATAATGCTATTCGATTCATCACTGAAAATGTGCATTGAGAAAGTACCTTTTCTGTTTACATACTAATGTTACCCTTTTATTTCAGATTTCGTATCAACCGCACAACCGATCAGGACAGGCAATTTTACATCGGTCCCAAGGATGGTATTTTGAAAGTGGCCAAACCATTGGACAGGGAGAAAACGCCCAGTTATCGACTGGTCATCGAAGCCGTGGACGAAGGTATGTAATATTCTGTCTGTGGACCTTGAGACTCGGCTTTCAGGGTCCTGCTGGATCCCCGGGGCTTTATCGTGGACGCCGAAAGGCGTTTACATGTTTGTGACCTCCTGGCGTGGTCCACATGCGGCCACTAGTTGATTGTTATTGACATTGGTTTTTCACCTTTCAGCAAACAACGTCGGACACACGATTCTGGTGGTCAATTTGGAAGATGTCAACGATAATGCGCCAGAATTGAACGTATCTCGAATACCAATCATTCCGGAGAACACTCCAGCGCCGTGGTTTGTTGCGACGGTCACCGCTTTCGATCGTGATACACCGGAAAATGGCCCACCATTCTTCATGGCTGCTCCGGATAATTCAACGTTCAAGGATAAATTCAAGTTCGAATTCTTTCAAAGTAAGAATTCTTATTCTGATTGGAGCGACTATTGTTGATGATGGCATTTTTTTCAGACGGTGATCAAGGCCGCGGTGCCATGAATATCACCACGACCGTGGAATTCGACCGAGAGAAAGATGGGAAGATGTTGGAAATACCGATTTACGTTCGAGACAGCGGCAAACCACCAATGGCCGCGATCCGGTATCTCCCTGTAATCATCGGAGACGTCAACGATAATCCAATGAGCGATGGACGTAGCGTTATTCAGGTTTATAATTACAACAGTAAGTTTTTGCTGCGATTCGTCTCACTCAGCAAAGTATTGAAGACGGTTGATTATTGCTAGGTCAAATGCCAATTACACCCATCGGACGAGCGTATGTGGTAGATTTGGACGATTGGGATATTGCGGATAAGAAATTCGAATGGAAAGAACGAGCCGAAGACGGATTCACGTTGTCCAGCGACGGTATCATTACGATTGATCCATCGGTCACTTTATTACCAGAATACAACCTGAAGGTATGGATGCGATTTGATAATTTCGAGCTTGTTTTAACCAGAACTTTCTTCTTGCAGATAAAAGTGACGGACACTAAACGTCAGGAAGAGGCCACGGCTTTCGTCCAAGTGTTGATCGACGTTATTTCCGAAACCGCTTTCAACAACGCCGGTTCTCTGCGGATCAAGAACATTGAAGCAGAAGATTTCATCCGTCTATTCAATGGCGAGAGTCAATACAATCAATTACGTCAATTCCTGGCCGACAAATTGACCGTGTCGAAATCGAATGTCGCCATATTCTCGGTGATGTCAGAAGGCCATCATCCGCCCGTCATCCAAGTGTATTTCGCCGTCCGAGGATCACCGTACAAATCGGCTACATATTTGAATGGAATTCTGTCGCAAAATCGTGACGAGTTGGAAAGTCTGCTCGGCCGAGGCGCTCAAATCACTCAGATCAATGTGGACGATTGCATCTTCGAAAGTTGTGAATACGGTTGCGTTCGCGTGGCGACGGCTGATGTCAAGCCTACCGTATGGAATGGTGAGTTCGTTTAATTTCCTTGCGAAATAAATTAACTATCGCTCGTCTCATTTTGCAGCAAATCAAACGAGCTTGGTGGGCGTTACAACCGGCGTTATTGCGGATTGCGGTCGTTGCGCAGTTCCAACGATTCCAAGATCCTGCAAACCGAATCCATGTCAAAACGGAGGACTATGCCATTTATCGGCTCCAGGAGTATTGTAAGTTTTTGAATTCTGTTACCCTGGGGTTCACGGTCCTGTCCTGGTAAAATTGGCTTGAGAAAGGGCAACGTTAAAAGAGAAATTCCCCCCTCATTCTTGACTCAATTTCTTGCATTGGTATTTCAATGCTTAATTCTCACGGAAATCATCTCCTTTTTCAGTTGCGAATGTCGAGGCGATTTTCACGGGCCGTTCTGCGAAGGTCGAATGAGAACATTCGGTGGTAATTCTTACGCCTGGCTGGATCCAATAAAACCCTGCACGAAATTTCACTTGAGATTCGAATTTATGACCACGTAAGTACTGGGTTTTTTAAAACCCCGCTGGGCGTATGACCAGTTTTCACTGTGTTTGTATGCGCGATAGTTGCATTACATGTGGGTGTTTATTTCCAGGTCGGACAATGCGTTATTGTTGTACGATGGTCCAATGACTACGACGAGGCCGGGCGATTACAGTAGCACGGATTTCATCGCCGTCGAAATATTCAACAAAAAGCCGGCGTTGTTATTGAATCTGGGCCACGGTGGTGTGTACGTGCGTATGAGTTTGGCTCCGGATGTTAACGACGGCGAATGGCACCGAATCGATGTCGTCTTGAATGCGCAGGTATGTATGATTGACAGGGAGCAAAGCCCTCGTCATTGCATTCCAGCTTTGATGAATGCTAATTGCTGTTTTCAATTCCTATAGGAATTCGTATTGACCTTGGATGGTTGCGTGAATTCAAAAATGCCAATTATCAACGGCAACAATAACCAAAGCGATTGCCAAGTGGCCAGTTCAGTGCCTAATGATTACGGTAAGGCCCTCATGGTGGTTTAGATGAACCTGATCTAATCGATGCCGATTTTCAGAGCAACTCAACATCGTGGATCCATTGCAATTGGGCGGCCTGGCATCACCGTCTTCATCTGGCTATCCGCCCCTCAATGTGACTTCCGGCCTGGATGGCTGCATGCGAAACGTGTTTATCAATGAAGTGGTAAGCAGTGTTTGTTTTATTTATCTTCGATTATTCAAAAAATGCATTCGTTTATAGTTGCAAGATCTCGGCAGCCCACCCAATGCAGTGGAAAGCTACCCTGGCTGCTCGAAAACGGACAAAACATGCGTGTCATCGGGCGCAGAACCGCTTTGCGTCCACGGATATTGCGTTTCTTCGATGAACGATGGAACATTGCGTTGCGTATGCGATCCAGGATTCGTCGGCGAGCGTTGTGATCAAGGTAAATATAACCAGATTTCTCATTACGAGATTCTGTAGGCGCTTTTGTTTCAGCAATCACGTGGCGTCGATTTGATCAATCCAGCTTCGTGGCGTACAACTTCTTGGACTCCATGCCTCTCAGCTCAACGTCCATGTCGCTTCAAATGGTTATTGCGCCGAAAAAGCAAGACGGCGTTTTATTCCGAGGAACCAGTGCCACCGGAAATGCTTACGTTCAATTGGAGGTAAGGATAATACTCTTGTCTTTGGTGGAAACATTTTTTCCCGAACTAACGACGTCTCATTTTTAGATGGACGGTTTTCAATTATCCTATCGAAACAATATGGGCACCAACGTCGGCTTTCGTGGTCCATTGGCAGCCGAGGAGACTACGTTGACATTACCGTCGATCAGATTGAACGCCACGAAACCATATTTGGTCGAGATCAAACGGGAGCTGACGTATTTGAAGATGTCGTTGGACGGCATGCCATCGCCATTAACAGCCACGCTGTACGACAGGAATGCGCCGTTGGATTTCGACCGGAACAGATTCGTTGCTGGTGCACAGCAAGAGAATCCTCAATCGTCAGCCGATTTCCAAGGTGAGAATTTTTGTGTTCTGGTTGTTTTGCATCATACAAAACGTGCGAACATTTCAGGATGTATTGCTCAAATATCGTACGACGACAAACCAATTCCGGTTTCCGAGACTGATCCGTCTTCATATGCGAAAGTCACTCGGACAAATGGCGTGTCCGACGGATGTCCAGAGCTGGAAACATGCGCCAGCATCGGTTTATCCTGCCCCCTGAACCACGTTTGCTTGGACTTCTGGAAAGGTCCATTCTGTACGTGCCCACCGGAATTGAAGCCAGTATTCGACGCGGACGGTGTTTGGGTCAATTGCGGAGAACCAACAGCTGCGTTGACGCTTGGAATTACCCGTGGGGCGGTGGCCGCTATTCTTATTTGCCTCATCGTTTTAATAAGTAAGCGATTTTGAATATTGATTTCTGAGCTAGCATTACTAAGTATGCATTTGGATTTCAGTTCTGGTTCTACTTCTGGTCGTCTATTCGCGTCGACGACGTATCATTCGCGAACCGTCTCCGTATTCCGACGTGCGTGAGAATATTATCAACTACGCCGAAGAAGGAGGCGGCGAAGAAGACCAGGATCGATACAATATCGCCCCGTTACGGAAACCGGTGTTACCAACGGACGATTTCCGTCAGCATCAAGCACCGCCCATTTCGAATGGACGCCCTACTACTCCTCCGGATGGTAAGCGCTTTTGTAGAATCTCAGCCTTTGACGCAAGACTAATTTTGCGTCCGGTTTTCAGCAAATATGGAAGATCTGATTCGAGATCGAATTCGGCTCGCCGACACCGATCCCACTGCGCCTCCGTACGACGAATTACGAGCGTACGCCGACGAAGATGCCATGTCCACGGGAAGTTTATCCTCATTATCATCGGACGAGGAGGAAGACGTTGAATGGGACGCGTTGAATACGTGGGGACCGAGGTTCAGGAAATTAGCCGAATTATACGGAAGCCAAGATTAATTTATAGTCAAATACGGAATATGTACGTAAGTAGGAGCAGTATTTTTCGCCTTGTAGTGTGAGAAGTCCTTTGAAGAATGAGTTCAGGTTTTTTTTTCATTTTTGTTAACAGTTACTATGTATATCAGGTGCTCTTGCCTTGTGAAGAACGAGGGCACATGTTTTTTTTGAAGTTCATTTTATCCTTCGCCTGCTCTCGGTTTTTTTGATGCGTTTTTTTGACACCCAATGCCCCAAGCTGCCGTCAGCTAGCCTTCATTTTTATACTTCTTTTTGACTGAGAATGCGAATGATTAGGCTGCTTCTTTTCATATTGATTCAGTTGAGGCTAAGGATATTAGGTTGTGTTGATTGATGTCATGAATTTGGTCCGGCAAATACTGCCCTTGCGGTAGGACCAACTTTGCTGTTAGTTGCTTACTCCTGGGGGCTTCTTATCCAAGATTCATTTTTGTTCACCTTTTTTTGGAATTCGTATTCAAATTATTGCTGCCGTTGAAATATGCTTAAAAATGTGGGTGCTTCGAATTTTGTAATCAGCCTGATCATGTTCTTTCCTACCATTCCGTCTCGATCCAAGTTGGTTTGTTTTTCGAGTTAGGTCTTTGAGCATGTTCTGTAGTGATTTTGATGGATTTTGAGTGAAATTTTTTATGATCTTCTGTACATGTTAGGATATCGATGAAATGATCGCCATAGCGCTTTCAAAGCTGTATTTTAACGTAATTGCGATAGTAGGCGTTGATATGATGTTACGAAAATTTTTTGTTATTGATCATCATGGATGTATCTGATTTCGTGTGATCAATATGATCGACTGAATATATAATCGCATATCGATTTTTTGAATTTTGTACATTTTGCACCGCCAATAATGGCAGTGCAGAAAGCGTACTGTAGAATGACGTTGCCAGTTTGGCACCATGAAATATTCGCTGCCGCTAAATTATGCTAATTAATCGATCATTTTAGGCTAATTAGCAAAGCAAATTA
>JAQIWJ010000638.1:0-18096 GCA_034695185.1 Discolaimus major
GTGCCCGGTTCAGGTAAATGTGCAATAGATTTGCGGGGCGGGAATTTAAATTTGGGGCACTGCGGATGTCTCTATGCTAACCATCAATGATCACTTTTCTGGATCGACACTAACATGATCAATTCAAGCATGCAAAACGAAACGTTCACTCGTGATCCCGCGAAAATCGCCATATGTACAATATACTTCACAATGGGCGTGTTCGGAATCCTGGAAAACGCAGTGATCACCATTCTCATGGCCACCGATAGTGAAATGCGAAATCCGACGTATTTGTATATGATAAATTTAGGTATTTGCGACGTAATCGCTCACGTTCCGTTGGGAATTTACGCCGGTTTGGCCATCCTGTATCCTCCAATGATCACCTATACGGTGATCGGAATATTCGCTTATTGGATATCGCTCAGTTGGTATCCCGGATGTTTTTTCATGGTCCTCGCATCGTTCAGTCGATACGTGCAATTGGGTAAAGCGCACGATGTGGAGAAATATTTCACGAAACGCAATTTAATTCTGAGCATATCTTTAGCTTGGCTAGTGCCGGCCGTCGTGTATACGTGGATGCTTTGGTGGACGCCGCCCGGGTTCACGTTTTTTGTTAATCTTTACACGTGGGGTTTCGATCGGGGTCAATCGTTCGGCAATGCCTGGTCGTATGTGAATATTACAGTAAATTCCATTTGCGCATTGATCATAAATATTTTCAACGCTTACTCGTTGATTTGGGTGCATCGAATGGGGAAAGAAGTGCAAATTTTACAAAATAATCACATACAACAAAGGGAGATCAAACTTTTCGTACAATGCGCATTGACCGGATCGATTTACACAACAGCGGTTATATGTTATTTCGTATTCAGCGAATTAGCCGATACTCCGTTCACATTCGTTATCGGACATATTTTATGGGTATTGAATCATTTGCAAAATCCCATCATCTATTTGGCATTGAATACTCGATTACGCGAGAGATTTTGCATCTTGATGAAATGCAAATGGATATGGGACTTGAAATCCGTCAACCTCGTGGTCGAAGTTGAGGAAACGCCTGGTGCAGTCCTCCATCCAGTTCGTGTATAATTTACTTGTATTCTTCGTTCCAGAAATCAGTGAAGATATATTCGAAAATGTGTGCCCATCAAGAACCATGCAATCATGGGTGTGATCGTGAAAAATCGATCAATGCGAAAATCATCAGTACGCTCATGAAGGAATTTTCTGTCGTCACATGATCGAGTGCATAATTCGCTATGAAAATAATCGAAACTAGTTTTTGAAGGCGTGATACACATCATGCCCTGAATGGGCGTAATATAAAACTGGTAAAGAATGGGACGCCTCGTACTTCCTGTATGCTAATTTTGGCTAATGCCATACCAGGATGATCTCCTGTTCATAAATAGGCGAAATAAATCAGGCATTGTGAACAGATGACAAATCCGAAAGGAATTCTGCATTCTGATTGAATAACAGGAAGGCTTGTGAAATTTTTTGCATTGCTCTGGTAAACAACGCAAATTTCACTTGTAATTATGTCACGCAAGTTTTTCAAGATTTGTGCAGACCAAAAATCATGTGCTATCGATTGGTTGATTTACTTCTCCCAAATAAGCACATAAATGTGCAGGCATACTGTAACCGCTCTATGATCATCCGATCCAAAGCAGATGATGTTTTGAAAAAAAGCCTCGAGGCTTTCCATTGCTAAATCATAAGCCGCAATGGCATGAGCCCAATTTACATAACATTTCAATTTGTCGAGTACGTATTATAAAATTTCAATTGTTGTTTATTCGAAAATATGCAGAATGCCTGAAGTGAAATGAAGGCCTTCCTTTCACCTCGCACCCTTCCCATTTTTCATATGTGATTGTCATTTTCGATCATCATCTTCTTGAATAGGCATTGTTCGTCGCAACAGGTCAGAATGTGGACAAATAATTTCCCCAAAATCCGGCCAATCTTCCAGCCTAAGGCGAAATTTTTCAACTTCGCTTTCGCCCACGTCAGAGAGAAACTACAGTTTTGTACAGTCCTCGAAGGCGTTCGAAAAAGTATCGCCGTATTTTTGTGTATACTGAATTTCGTAATATGAACGGATTTGATGCCAGAAGACTTTATCCGATCCAGAAGCAGACTAAATCCAAATTAGTAGTTTTCGACGAGAGGGAAGAAGATGATCATAATGATGAATCGGAAAATTCCAAGCCAAGAAAATTCAGTCCCCCCAAGAAAACGGTCAGTTTAGGAGTGATCAAGAATAAATCGTTCACTCCACCGCCGATTAGACGATCGTCAACTGATCAATCGATAAGTAAAAATGGGAAACTTCCATTGGGTCAACGTCGATTCTCGGTCTTACCACCCTCGTCGGTGGCCGGCCCGAACGGGAGGCGTCAATCGGCGTATATCGATTACAAATATTTCAATAATCATATCGCCAATAAATCCAAATTATTCGCGCAAACGGATGGTCAAGTGACGAAAACCGAAGCCGCCATGCGAGAAGCGTCCGAAGCCATAAAACAAGTCCGACTCCAAGGTATTCTACAATTCAATAAAGCCGCTTCGTTGATGACGAAATTATTTTGGCTACTATTATTCCTAGTATGCATGATCATATTGATCCACGAAATATGCAAAGCCGTCGACGATTACAGGAATAAACCCTTGACCACTACGTTCACCATTCGAACGCCCGCCTCCATACGGTTTCCGCAAATTTACATTTGCATGGGGAACGCGTTGAATCGTAGTTATGTCAGGCAACATCCGGAAGCCGTTCTTGGTATACAAAACGTTTATCAAAGTATCACGTCGGCTAGCGCGCAAAACAAGTCTTCTCGCGGGGATAGCAGACGAAAACGGGATGTCGATTTCGAACACCACGCTATGAGTTGGGATCAACAACAACCGCACGATCAGATCATGCGTATCTTTCGATCAGTGACCGACGATTCCGAAGACGAACACGTCGAAGAACGTTGGCGTAGATCGACGCAAAATCAATCGGAAATCATCGATCAATGGAATAAGAACGGGGAAATCGCCTACGATTTCCTCAAGAACGCAGGCTTCAATGTGAAAGACACGTTTTTGAATTGCACTTTTCGAGGCTACAAAACGCGCGCGTACGATTGTAGTAAAATCGTCAGGACCGTATTGGATCCGAATTACTTCCTTTGCTATCTAATCGATATTCCGGACGAGGAGAATCAAGTTATGCCTAACAAGGGTAAATATTGAAGATATCAGAGCTTCTAACTCGACGGATTGCGCAATGTCAGAATAGTCAGACTCGTCATCTTGCCAGAAATGAACAGGTCTGATCAGAATGTTCAATCCCATATCGATTTGAAATTAATGTGTCGCATTCACAGGTGACCATGATGTAAAATACAGCAAAATGGCCATTTCTGGGCCATTCCTGCAGGGAATAAGCATAAATAAAGTCAGATAAAAATGCGCACATTTTCCAGGTCTAGAATTACTGATCAATTCCCAGGTTGGTTTGTATCCGAAAATCAAAGCGAACGATACGAAACCCAACGGTTATGCCGGCATTCAAGTCAACGTCCACGACCAATTGGACGTGACCAATTGGTATAAAAATAATATTCGACCAGGTACAATGGCTAAATTGACAATATCAGCAACGCATGTACAATTGATTAATATGGACAGAGGAAGTTCGCCTCAATTATGCGTCGAGGATGGCACCGAATTGTATCGAATATTCAATTTATCATCCTACAGTAGGACCGCGTGTCAAATGGATTGTCAATACCACGCTTTTTATCAGCATTGCAATTGTATTTGGTTAACCGATAAACAGCTGATCAAACCGGGAATCCTGGCTGAGGGAAGATTTTGTGCATTCGCCGATGTCTGGTGAGTTTGCTGACAGAAAATTTTGACCATGCGGTCTTGCAGGCATACTGTAATCGCTAGAAATCAAAATTTTCAAAGTCTCTCCGACATGGTTTTTTACGCAAAATAGAGCCTGTAAAGGTCACTTCTAGATAAACCAGCTAGGCTTAATCCGAAAATCGCATATAATTTGCTGTATGATTGATAGTTATAAAGTTGATCAAAAATATCGATCTTTGAACGATCGACTTCTGACCGATTTTGACGTGATCATCGGATAGAGCATCATCGACATTATAGGAGAAAATGTGCTGATTAGGTTTATCGATTGAGTAATGGCCTCATGAGGCGGTCCAAAAGTTTCAGATTATCGATTTTCAAATTGTTTAAATTTAGAGCAATATAATCAGCATAATTGATGAGAAAGCATGTTGTCTAGTACAGTTTATGATGCTGATCATGACGGCATCATTTAATTTTGTGAAAAATCAGTATTTACGAATTTGATCAGAATATCGATTTTCTGAAATATCGATTTTCGGATGATCATTGTACGATCATTCGATACAGCCTGATTGAATTCATAGGATCAGTTGTCCATATCATGAATATATATTGATCTATCGATGAATGAAGAGTGATCAAAGTGCATGTTTCAGGGGCTGCTTGATTCCGAACGTGACAAAAAATCGGGACGTTCAAAATGCGATGATCAAATGCCGAAATCGATGTAATACACCATGCGACTCGATGCGTTTCCAAATGCGCAGCAGCCAATCACCATTGAATCCAGGTGCATTCGCGAACTCGAAAATCCCAGTGGGTGAACTGATCAAATTGGATATAGCATTTGGGAAATTGGAGATTTCCGAACTGGTACAATCGTATTCGAAGACATTGGCGCAAATGATAGCTGATGCCGGTGGACATGTGAATTTATGGTTAGGCGCATCCATAATCACATTAGTGGAAATACCACTTTTCCTAGTGGGGTACTGTACATATCGTGCTTATCACATGATTATCGACGCGATTTGGTGCGGATAGGCTCCTGCAGTAGCTTTAGATTGATTTTATGGGTATTTTTTCATAGCAATATTTTATGCTGATATTATTGAATTGTGTAGCAAAATTTCGGTCATCTCAGGCGATTTTGGCCAAATTAGCTTGGCTAATTGCTGTGCGATGGACGTAATCCAATGCAAAAATTCCTCCTCCTCTTTCTAATAGACATCCCCTCCATCCGAGCGGTTACAGTATACCCGGACGTTATGACCGGTCCTCGAGGGATGTTTGATTCGATGCATCCCACTCTTCGGCCATTAATTCGACGATTGCGACCGGTTGTTTGCCAATGGATGAAAAAGGCACGGCTTCGTTCGTCCATTAAAATTCAATTTGTCCCTCAAGCAGGCCAGCCGGATTCCGAAAATCGGGCTAGCATTGAAACGTGATCGTTGACTGATGAGATGATCATGCTGGCATTTGAATTGGCGGGGGGGTCTCGTTTTAAACCGAGGATAATGTTGTCATCAAAAAGGAAGAAATATCGGATCGATGCTTTCGCCTGCGTCCTCAAGGGGCCTAAAGCCAAAAGGCGTATTAGACGAAGGAGAAGCGAATTTAAACTGACCCTAATTGAGAGACACGTATCCAACGTCATCGCTTACTGATTTTTGAGTGATTAAATAATTGAGCGTATGAAGGGGGGAAAGACGGGACTAATGAGGAGGCCTTTCGATGCGTCCATGCGCAAGGGGAAACAGGATTCAATCCCGAGGACTTTTGCCAAACGATAAGTGGCCAACCGATTTGCTCGTATCCGGCCATGGCTTGGTTCACCGTGATAAAATGCATTAGCCACTGGGAAGGCCGATGCCTCGTTTTCATCATCATCTACGCCCGAGACGCTTGTTAGCTAAGAAGAGGGCTCGTTTTTCATTCGATCATCAGAAAACATCCGTTTTCTTTCCTTGATGAGCGTCTCATTTTCGCCGAGCATCCATCAAAATGTGTAGAAGAGATAAAATAATTGGCCTCAAAATATGGCCGATTGAATGCCATCTAATTTTGCATGGCGTTGTTTACTGTATTTCTATGTGCGAAGCAATGTTTGTATATTCGCAAGAATTTTAGCAAATACAATGCTTTTCGTGCAATCGTGTAATCAATTGCGGAGGCTCATTTTAGCCTCGGAGATCAGACTGATCGGTCGGTGACTCGTTCGCAGTAAGAAAAATACATAGCCGCCCTGCGGTTGGTCAAACTAGCGGTTACAGTATACCATTCAGGAATCGGACTACGAATTCGGCTCCTCTGGAGTCGAATTTCTGCAAACCCTATTACAATCTAAAAAATCGTGCCATTTCGGAATCATTGAAAACGCTTAAAATTCAATTCATCTGACTAGGGGATTGTGTATAAAACGTCAAACGTTCATTGATGTAATCAGTCTTTTTAACATTCATACCCTTATGTTGCTTGCATTTTATGATCCGCCTCCCATTTTACTAGGGATAATGGATTTGGAAAGGCAAAAGGATGAGTATGAAAACGAGCCTTAAGATGAGCCTAATATAAATTGTACGCATGTTTCTCACTTGTTTTCGCCATCATTGCAAGGTCTTCATGATGTCTTTTGATGGCTTTCTTAGAAGCTTAAGTGATTGTAATCGATAGCCTTATTAAGTACGGCAACTCTTGACTCTTTCGACCATTGAGAAATTAATCCTCCAATCCAATCCCGGTCAACATAAAGCTTCGTCGGTTGTACGTAAGAGTATAATAATCAGTGGGCTTTTCGCCTTCTCGTTCTTCTCTTGCCTCGATGACAGCAGAGAACGAGCGCCGATAAAAGGCCTCTCATTTTTAATGAATTGCATCGTGATTAAGTGCACCTGTAGATTTTCTTGATTTCGTTCAATTTACGAACGATGGCTATATTAAGAGACACAAGTGGCTCTAAGCATTATGTATAGCTTCGTACATAAGACTCGATATTAGCCTCTCCAATCTTCCCCCTCTCGACTCCGCCCACTTTCTTCCCCTTACACGGGGTGCGAGCATAAAAAGGCCATATTTTCATCGGATGGATCATTAGTCAGTCAACATTTGCTCGAGAAATGCAAGTTATGGAAAATGGCAATAGCCGTGCTAGTAGTGATGCCGGATCACCAACATTATCCTCGGAAAATGCTGGACCATCGTCCGCATTAGCCAATACTGCATTTCAAACGGCCGCATTCGCACCGTTTTACCTGCCCTTTTTCCCATATCCATTTTGGCCGCCCACAATGTACATTGCCCCTAGAAAACCCACACCGTATTCGATCAAGGATATTCTCGGCATGGGTTCGAGCGGGGAAAGAAGGAAATCAGAGAGTAGTGATGATACGCGCAGGGATGCAGGTACTGATCATTGCGATCAGCACTGATCACTACTGATTACTCCTGATCACCCCTGATCAGCACTAATCACTACTGATCACTCCTGATCAGCTAATCAATCCAATCGATTTTTACAGGTTTATCACCATCCTCCAATCATGGTCTAAATTTGCATGCATCCGATCGAGCATTGGGATTACGGTCCCCGAAACAGTTGGATCTGAAACAGAAGAAAAAGAAAGCCCGTACAACGTTCACGGGTCGTCAAATATTCGAATTAGAGAAGCAATTCGAAGTGAAAAAGTATCTGTCTTCTAGTGAAAGAGCCGAATTGGCTAAGTTACTGAATGTCACTGAAACGCAGGTACGATTTCTGCTTGTGCTTGAGGCCATGCCAAGAAATCGTTCTCAATAATTTCCTCTATTTCAGGTGAAAATTTGGGTAAGCTTTGGCTGGCTATTGAAAATGCATTACAGTAATCCATAAATTTCTGCAGTTCCAAAATCGAAGAACCAAATGGAAGAAACAAGATCAAGAGCAACGTTTGTGCTCGCGTACTGATCCGTCTTTATCCACATCACCAGTGGAAGAAATCCCTCAAATCTCCGACGATGGGATCACTTTGGATTGTACAATGAAAAGGCAAAGAATCCAGGCTGAACAGGTAGCAGCAATAAATATCGATGGTCATTCCGACCATGAATGAGTCGTCTGATCTCGGATATGCCAGCAGTTTATAATCTCATTGTGGATTTATTGCTTATCCAAATCACTGATATGAGTGATAAAGTTAAACTGATCATATTTCATCCATTTCATATGGCAGAGCTTACTTAAGTGAATGCTGTACATGCTTAATCATGCGGATATAAGTGATATGTGATTTATGCTTATCAATGCCAGGACCTTGCCCAGGTGCACGCACGAGCAATATTTCAGCATCCGTAAATGCCAATATGGCTTTGAAGCCAAATGGCTTCCAATGGATGTTATTTTAAGCAAAAACGCATAAATTTTATGACTTGAAATTTCAAAAATGACTCAAAAGGATACATGCTGACCAAAAAGCGTGACATGATTTCTTGATATTTCCCCATTGAAATAGGTGTAAGCGATAATGGATATCGATTTCATAGCTAAGGGTGGGGGACATTTCGTGTCACATTCGTTAAACTGTTTGTTATTATTCCCGAGTGTGAACGCGTAGGCTAGCCTTCATATTGGCTTTTGATTGGGATGCTCGCGAAAGCCGGCCGACCCTGCTCTTTAACGAGCCTATCTTGTACGGTGTTTTAATGAGCTAGCTATTATGATGATAGGTTTCCCTCAACATCCATGGATTCTTGATTACGACCAAAGACACTTATTAGAAAGATTTCCTTTTCATCGCCTTCCCCTGTTGCCCCTTTCATGCGGTTACAGTACGCCTACGAAGGCGGGCATATTTTATGAACTCGAAATTCATGACTACCATTCGAAAATTCTCAAAATCAACGTGGGCGTTAAATGGTCGTGATTTATGACTGAATAGGGGGGAAACAGGATACAATTGAAATTTGATGACAGGGTGACCCGAAGTCAATTGAGACGAAAAAAACGGGTTTTCACAACTGGAAAATCCCATTACCCGTGTTTATTCGGTGCAGTGCAAAAAAAAAATACACGAGGATTACGTATGTGAGTGGATACGATAAGAATAGCGGAATTTATGATCACTGTTTTGCCAATTTCACTTTCGGTTGTATCTTCATGAAAACACGCCAAAACCCGTATCCGAAGGCCATGAATAATATTTGCAGCAACGTGATCATACTGGCACCCATCCATAAATTTATATGACCCCCGGCATTAGCTACCAAAGAGGCGAACGATGCCGATGGGCTTTGGACCAATTGCGCAATTTCTTTCCTACTATACGCCACGCGTAAATCGATCAATTGCTTCGCCGTGACGTTGGGCGGCAAATTCAAATGCTCGAACGCTCGATCGTTCAACAGAGCGTAGGATGATCTCATTTCGTATCGATAACTTTTACACGGGCTATGGCAAGCGTCTTTGCAGGCTTTGATCAGTTTATCAGCCGCACTGGCCGAATTTGCTAAGCAGCCTCTGAAAAAGGCGTACATGCAAATTGCGCAATTTTTTTGAAAATTCAAATTCGTACTTGAACTGTTTCGGACCGCAGAATTCGGTGTCGTTCAGTACGTCCGATTTGACCGTACTTTTGTCCAACGGGAGAATGCATTGGCACATATTTCGGTGCGCTTGGAAAAAGCAATCCATTTGGCACAAAGTAATCGAATACGTGCCGTTGAAGATTTTCAATTTATCCTTGGACTCGTCGTCCTGAACGCAGGGTTGGATCAACGGTCCGGATTCCAGATTCAATAATTCCACGTACGATGCTTCCAAATCGATTTTCGTCAATCTCCCGGGTGCGGCTAGCGATTTTAGCCAATTAAATTCGTTATGCTCTTTATTTATACTGACCAAAACGCCCGCGTATTTCGGGGCGCCTTCGTTGGCTCTGGGATAAATACTAATGTGCGAATCGATCAATAAGCGGAGTCCTGAAAAATATCGATTAGATATATGCGATTTATTGATCAGGCTGATCGGTTACCTTCACCAGCCACCGTTTGTTTCATATCGTCCGGTAAATCGACCACAAAGCACATGCCATAATTGGAATCTAATACCGGTCTTATGATATCTTTACAATCCAATTTTCGACGCGAATGACCTTTGAATTCGCATTCAAGAAATGTGCCGTCCACTTTATGACCAGCATCTTTCATATATTTGTACATGATTTCGGAGATATTCTCCGCATTCATCATTTGGTCAATACGTTTAGCTTGTTCGGATTTAGCTCGATCGATTTCCGATGACGCGTTATTTGTGATATTGATTTGAACGATTTGACGCTTGATACGCGTGATCGGATCGTCCCGATCACTCTGATCATCATTGATCGCATTATCGATCTCTTCCTGATCACCGCGTGGCGTTTTCCACCATTCGTCCGACTCGTAATCGGATTGATCAGTCTCATCCGATCGATCGGCCGAATGCAGCAACGCTCGAATGATATCTTCATCCGATGAATCCAGGATATCGGATCCGGACGTATCCCTTTTCCTTCGATTCTGTCCGCCGATCGTGACGGCGCTTCGACTGCGGTATACTGTAGACAGCATCATGAGATCTTGATGCTGGAGCGTGAACGTACGATTGAACGAACTGCCGTAACAAATGTAGACTTTCGGGAAATGCAGTGCGTCGGGCGTGGATAGCGTGTATTGAGTCGTGACCGGACTATTCTGATAGGCTTGTATGCATTTCGCGATTTCGTAGACGGTCACGAGGAATAGCATGAAAATGAAGAAGAACCAGAAACCTTTCACTCGCCAGGATTTGGCCGAACTGGCTTGTTTGAATCCGCTCATCTTCACGTTCTTCAATACGGCATCCATGCGTCGAGTGAACGATTCGGGTTCCAAATTCTTAGCGACGGCTACATTTTGCCAATGAGTGATGAAATCCGTAGGCTTTCCTCCGGCTTCGCCGCCGGAAACAGAATGTTGGACGGTTTTGAAATTCTCGAACGCCAAGCTAGCCTTGGATTTAACTTCGCCGTCGGATTTGAATAAATCCAATATGCCTAAACTGGGGCCTGGTTTTTTCCCTTTGCCACCACCAGTATCATCGGTCGATAAATGATCGGGTCGAATTTGACGAGGGTACAGCGGCGTTTTATCGCCTTTTTCCGGCTGATTATTTTGAAGTGCTTGAAGCATGATCGGGTGTCCTGAAAAATTCGGGCGTAAATTCATGAAAATTTGGCAAGCTGAAGCTGGTCACGGCGGTACAGTAAGACGTGTGAAAGTGAGAATTTTCTCAGCTAGTTCGACGGTGTCCGAAGCGGTTACAGTAAGACCGCTAGCACCGAAAAAGGAGAAACTGCTATGACTCGGCTCAGGCAGATGCATTTTAGCATCCACTTTCTGACTGACACCACCCACCCGAAATTATGCACTTGGATCACAATTCCCGAGTCTATACTCAATAGATTCGCAATACAAAAAGGCAATTTCAACCGACAATGAATACCAATGCAATTGACGTCAAGTGATGCGAATATTCCTCACAAATTTTCGAAAATCCGCTTCCTCCCAATGAACCGTCTAAACGTTGCGCATTTAGCCCCGAGCAATGCCGGTTCTAAAGGAATTAATGCGCTTGCCAAAAATGACTAGACCCCATTTACATAGGCACATTCTAGCCTCAGGCTAATTGACGAGATGCGATTAGAAGCTCAGAGTCAATTTTAATCACAGAAATGCTTTGAAGCTTTTTGTTTTTCGTGTCACAATTGATATACATTTGGGTGGAGAATTATTTATGACGTCATTACAGTAAGACAGGCCCCATGACATGGGTAAGATTGGCCATGCTTCTGCGCCTGATTTTTTGTTAAGAGGCGGTAGGATGAAGCCACGCCTCCCTTATCACTGATTGGCCAGATGGCGTCCATGCAGTACAGACACCGCCGACTGAACTGAACAAGCGGTCAGCAGCGATGCAAAATCAAGGACTAATACTTCGTATCCAGCTGATCACAGCTAAACTGTGAAAATCGATAATTGCCATGCCAATGAAAGTAGGATGGCATACTGTAACCGCCTCATCAGTATCACGTGCTAAACACATGAGCATGTGCCTTTTTGATTCATGAATTTATGCACATAAAAATTTGCGCAATTTTCTGGCACGTTGCCGTGAAAGGAATCGCATCAGTCAATCGGAATATAATCAATATTGACATTTATGTGCCGAATAAAACCAATACTAACCGTCTTTATTGCATCCTACCCACGCATTATTTATGAACCGAGACATTTTTCATGTATACCATGAAAAACTGCTTGTCCAATTTGAAGATGCCATTTTTCAAATTCTATACAATGGATAAATTTAAAAAATGACCACCACTATATGAGACCGGGTATCGAATTGAATGGAAAACTCGTCAAACGTATATTAACCTATAAACTGTGGTTCAAATTTAGGCCGGGGTCGGGATTGAACGTAATTTATATTCGGCATACATCGGGGAAGGGGACAGTCTTGGAAAAAATACAAGAATTTCGCCCCCAAGACTGTCTTGAAATTGGGAGAAGTGCAAAACATATTGAACGCACTCTTTTCGCGGTCATCTCGTATTCAACCGATGCCAGGGTGAATAAAAAATGATCACTTCTACGTGCGAAGTGATGATGAACACATGTCTTCCTTATTGGGTGACCCTTTTGGCGTGCTCTATTTTTCCACCGAAATGAATTTAGGAATACCCGTGTGCGTGTACAGGGGGCAAAATTTGAGAGATTCCATAAACAAGAACATGTAACGGTCCTTAGAACAGGATACGAGAAGCCATGGATATTCGATGGATTAGGATTTTAGTTTTTCTTCCGGCTGTCTTGGATTTATGTCGAGGTACAGTATGACAACAGAGCGTGGCAATCATGCATATGCAAAAGTACAGTATGCCATGCTTAATTTGATGGAGTTCAGCATGCTCAAATCAATATTAAAAATTACAGTATGCCAGCACATGCTTTCTTGGAACCTTTCTGTAAAAATGCTATCCTCAAATCTTTGCCACGCTTGCAAGCATTCTTCATTTATCTCAGCCTCAAATGTGGATGTGGATTTCGACCTTTCGGATCACATACGCGTTATCCGAGGCGGCAATGAATACGATATCGGTGGACCGTTGGCCAAAGAAGGTGCTGGTTCAGCTGGAACCGAGGCACCAGGAACAGGAGCCACGCAAAAACCGGCCGCTCATCCACCAGCCGCATCCCCACCGCCTGGTGAAAAACCGCCCGATAAAGGGGGCGGAAAATGTACTGTAAATATTTTGTCAAATTTCAAAGGCTGATCATGGATTTTTTTCAGCCGGTTGCGCGATCAGTGTATTCCCGTCCAGCGTATTGTCCGAAATCGGATCGAATTCGGCTAAATTACCTGAATACAATTTGAAATATATGGACGATTGTAAGAGTATTGGTGAATGCACGAAATTATGCGAAAAAGCCGCCGTAAGCATCTTTCGGATTGCGAAATTGCGCTGAAACATATAGTATTTAAAAAATTTCAGTGCAATTATTTCATCCGATCGACGGATAGTGAGAAAACGCATTTCTATACGGTCGAGGCATCGAAATTGAGCGGATCCAGTTACGTTGAATCGAATTCGTTCGATTCATTCGTGCCTCAATGCCCTGCGCAGGGTAAATTTACAAATCCGCTTGACCACTGCGTCAAGCACGACACATTTTCAGAAAAATTGCCCGAATTGGGTGCCGGTGCAGCCGCAGGTAATGCCACGAAAGGTCCTGAATCTGGTCCAGGCGCAGGCACAGGTGCCACAAAAGCGGGTCTAGAAACCAGTGCCGCACCGAATATGGCCGCGGAAGGAAACGCGACCACTGGTCCTGTTCACGTGAGAAAACCATCGGTACCAGTGGACAATTGCCCCGAATGTACGTTGAAAGATCGATTCAAGAAATTCTTGCTCTCGCAAAATCGAACCTTTAATCCGTACGAGGAAGAGAGGCGTTTTCAAATATTCCAAGACGCATTGGCGCGAATCGAACAATTGAACCATGAACGCGTGAATTTAATCGCGGACGCTAATTTTACGGTGACGAAATTCACGGATCGCGTATTCGGCGAATTCTTACAATTCTCCACCGGCGCTATACCGGAGGATAATCCTGCGGATAAATTCGAAGAGGACGTTGGCGTTGTGCCGGGCGTTCCGTCCAGATTCGATTGGACCGACGAGGGCGTCGTTCCACCGCCCAGGGATCAAATGGATTGCGGTTCGTGTTACGCGTTCGCGAGTACGGATTTAGCAGCTACGCAATGGGCCATCGATCACGGCGAAAAGAAATTCTATATAAACGCACCGCAAGTCGTTTTGGATTGCGTAAAAGCACCGGCCGGTTTCGGGTGTAACGGCGGAAGGCCGTATTTAGTCTTATCCACGCAAGCTAATTGCTCAACTTGCCCTTGGCCCAGAGAGACTTGTTATCCGTACGAGAATAAAGCTGCAGATTGCAAAGCCGCCGAGAAGCTGTGCATTGATACGGATGAGCCGAGAATATTGGTAAGCACACCTGACGAGGAAACATATGCAACTGTCAATCGCGTAATCAATCTGCACCTGCTTAGAAAAATCGGCCATTCCATGGAGATGTCAAATATACGAGACATTTGTGCCCATGTGCATAAATTGATCCGCAAATGACCATCACAGGTTCCAAGTGACCGTTTTTAACCTCAGAAAAGCTGGGCAAATGACATACCCTTAGTGTCCTGAACTAAAATGTGCTGGTATTTTTTGCCAATACTGATAGTGAAATGAGAAAACAGCCAAAAACTTTGACCACTTGGTATGCAAATATTCAGTCTGCATTTTCTAGCCACGGTAGCAAGCATGGGGTGCACAAATGACAGATTATTGATCGCAATGAAGTCCGCTTTCATTTGATTTATCACTTGAAGCATTTACTCAAAGGAATCAAGTGGTCACTTTTTGAATTGTACGGCCATTTACTGGTCACTCAGTGGATATTGGCACATAAACACCACAGCTTATTGATCAACCTGCATTTTAACACAGAGTTGCTTGCAATAGCAAAATGACAGTTGCATATATGTTTCCTCGTGAGTGTGAAGCCATGCCAAAAATCTACAGTATGCCAAATGTGCCAAAATCGCGACAATAATCAGTAGAGAAATATCACTTGCAAAAAGTGCACACTTACAGTATACCCATCTTGGGCAAAACAGAATTAGTACATGCAAGCGTGTTTGCTGGTTCTCACTCCAATAAATTTTCAGGTAAAACACGCTCATTATTTGGACGTATCAAGTAAAGGTGAACAAGAACGATTATCGGCCCTATTACAAGGCGGTCCGATAGCCGCATTGGTGCAAGTGACTGATCATTGGCAATATTATTCCGGCGGCGTAATGAGAGCCAGTCAATGCAAAAATAGCACCGCGAAACCCAATCACGCCGTTTTGATCACCGGTTACGATTTCACCGGCGAAGTACCGGCGTATATAATCAAGAATTCCTGGGGTCCGGATTGGGGTGAAGAAGGATATTTTCGATTAGAAGCCGGTTCCAATGCGTGCGGAGTGTCGAAATTCCTTTCGTTCGCGTGTACCGCTGATTGCGGTGATAAGAAATCAGTTAAACAATTAGTGGACAGAGCTCTGAGACGACAGAAAGAACGAGGTTACGGTACGACCACGCCGCAACCACAAACGCCAGGGTACGCGGTTCCGGCACCCAGCCCGACTCAAGTTCCGTACATTGCATCAACCGCGTATTTGCCAGCCATAGCTCCGCCCCCTCCAAGACCGCCTACATACGCTCCCGTACAAACGGAAGCAACTTCTGTACCGAAAACCGAAGGTTACGCACCGCCGGCTGTCACACCACCGCCGAAACCGCCAGTAGCATCTACGGTTGCTAAACCGGAAATCCAACAGCCATCGGCCGGTTATGAAAAACCGCCTCCACCGATCGCGCAATCTCAGGTGGCAACGCAAGCATCGATTTCAGCATCGAAAAGTGCACCTGCATCGATTCCGCAAACACCCGCAGCAAGTCCAATTTCGGCAGTCCATTCCGGCCTATCAACACCGTCGTATGCAAATCAGCCATCAGGTGCACCTCAAGCACCGTCTGCTCAGCCATCACAGCCATCCCAAAATTCAGTAGCCGCCACTCCTCGTACAGCAAGTGCCCCTGGTCCTGCACAACCGCCAGCACCAACAGGCGGAAAATATGAAGCTGGTCAACTTCGGAGGCTCCGAATTTGATTTGATATTTAGTAGATCATACTTATTTATAGATTGTGATTTTTATCAGTGCTTATCATGATACCCGGATTATCAGAAATGGCATCACTCACTGAATGCATTCACATTTTTGATAGTATTTCGTTAAAAATTCAAATTTTTGACGGTATTTGACTGAAATTCGAATTATTGATGGTATCGTTTCACTAAAATCTCAAAATTTCAATAATAAATTTCAAATCTTTTCCCCAATCTTATCGGTTCCCTATGCTCTTTCCTCGGTTTCACGACGATACCGTTTTTCGGTTGGTACCATCGTTTCACTACCGATGCTAAATCCATATCCGATTCTTGACTCTCGAAAACGTCATCCCATTGAGAATGACCGAATTCGGTCAATGATACGAATAATATCCATGATAAAACTAATGCTAAATATCTATTGGACATTCTTCCTACTTTCTGCGCGGAGTAGGGACTTTTTCTGCGATGTGAATGTTCATGGAAACAAGATTTACTGGCACTGCGAAATGTGAGTCCAGTGCAAAGGAGTCGTATGTAATTAGAAGAAAATCCAATGAGCCTCCGCTTGATTCGAAACCTTTAGGCCTTTGGCCTTGCTCATTTGCACCAAGGCACAAATTGGCCTCTCCTCAGCCAAACAGAGCTTTGAGTATTGTTCAATAATGAGCTCCATACGGATCTCTTCTTTCCCCATGATGACGACATTATTGGAGCATGAAAATCATACGACATGCATCATGGAATTATTGATTTTCCTTTATCAACATGCTTATCACTATAAATAATCGTGCATAGCGATTATTGACAAAAAACAGTTGAGAATGGTGATTATAATCGGATTAAAAATTCACAGATGCGAATTCAGCAGTTCAAATTTTCCTGATTTTGACCAATATATGTATTTGCAAGTTGGTTAGACTTTGAAATTTTAATTAAAAAAGCCCTAATGTAGAAAATATGAATTGGAAATGGAGGATATAAAGTTCAGTTGAAACAGTCTTGATTCCTTGAACTTTAGAGTACTGAAACAATGATTAAAATTTGATCAAGAATCCGCCAGAAATCAGTGTCCTCAAAATAGCTGAATGATGAGTGAGGCCATAATGGCCTTCATTAGTCGAATTCAGCCCACGAAATATCTTTTTTCGGTCGCACTGTTTTGTGCCCTATCCAAACCGGTATGTGATAATTTTGACCCTTGGGAACCATGGGGTCCAGCCACATTATGGCCCATAACTCCAGATCGGCTGAGCCGATTATAGTGAAATTTTGGGGAATTATTGAGCACATATTGGGTAATAGGTGGGCTAAATTTGGTCAGGGTTGCACAAGTATAACTGACGTTATTCACTTCCGGACACAGCCATGTGAAACATTGATTTTTGTAAAAACCGCGATATTTCAACAGCCTGTGTAGCAAGAACCGTGAGGATTCGTGCTAAAAGGGAGTGACCACCGTGATCAGCATGAAAAACTGTATAAAATATTTGGAAATGAGGGGTGGTCAATTTTCAAATGATACCCACCTGGGTGAATGCATAGGGAAAGTCGCTCTTATATTCATTGATCGGCTGTACCGACTCGGTCATTTTATCCATGATTAATCTTATTGACAAATCAGGAAGATCCGGATTACTGAAATGAATTCTACTGATCCGTAAGTACTGCTGGAAATTTACGCATGCGAGCTACAGTAGGCATTCATACTGAACAGCACATGCAAGCTACCCCGAGAAAATCAGATTCAACTGTTTTCAGAATCATCCCATCCAATTGGGAATTCATATTCTCGGCCACACTCTGCCTGATAATCGGCACCGCAGGTATCGTTCCCTTATGTTTAAGTATACAGTCAACTCTCGTTATAGTGAACGCCAGGGGACCGACCGATGCGTTCACTATATCGCGATTTTCACTGTACT
>JAQIWJ010000639.1:0-18027 GCA_034695185.1 Discolaimus major
GGACGAGGAATTACGTTGGAATGGTACTGTTTCGTGCTACGAATTGTACATTCCATTTTGGCGGTGGTCGATTATTCTCAAAGGTAATGGTTTCTTGAATTTTTGATTCATGCTTTTTGCATGATGAAAAGTGGTGGGACTGTAGAATATTTGAAGCTGAAGGAAGCTTTAACAAATTCATAGTGGAGTCGGCAAAGAAAATGATGGTCGATTTCTATTATCTTTACTTGGGGACTTGAATAAGGGTCTTTAGTACCTATCATCCAAAAGGGAAAAAAGGCCGTCGCGCGCTGATGGCCGAGTGGTTAAGGCGTTAGACTTGAAATCTAATGGGCTATGCCCGCGTAGGTTCGAACCCTACTCAGCGCGTATATTTTGCTTTTGTAAAGGCAGTAATTTTAATTGCCCATGCCCATCGCATGAACTATTTGATGACAAACAATCCAATGTCATTTATTTTTCAGTGGACACGATGCTCAATACCTGGACAAATTCTTATCAACGACACTCGCTGCAATATTTCACGTTGTTTCGCCTCCAACGATGGTGCAAAGCCAACTTCGACTAAATCCAAGACCGGCGGTAGATTTGTAAGCTAAATCATCCATACCAATTCATTCAATGATCGGCATTCCCCATTTTCAGAACTACGTGACGTGGTGGAGTTTCGCTGCAGCAGTCGCTGTTGGTTCAGGATTAATATTATTCGTCAAAACGACTAAGAAGAGGAAAGATCAAGGTGAGTGTCATGCTTGAATTATGGCCATTCCCAGGCAGATTGATCATGCTTGCTCCGTGCATCTGCACTTGATGAAATTCTGAAAAATTCAGCAATCACCATTGCTGACACGACCTCTTTCGTTTCAGAAATAGCGGAGAACTTGGAGAAATACAAAGGCAGCTTCGGGAAGGCGTTAATCGGTGGTCCATGGGAATTGGTCAATTACGACAACAAGCTGGTATCGTGGCGAGAATATCTCGGCAAATGGCTCATCATCTATTTCGGCTTTACGCATTGCCCTGACATCTGTCCAGAGGAGCTGGAGAAACTGGCCAACGTTATTGAGAATTTGAGTAAGATTACGATCTTCCAATGGAGTGCAGAAGTTTAACACCGCATTATTTCAGAAAAAGATCCCAATATGCCAAGGATCCAGCCGTTATTCTTCACCGTCGATCCATATCGAGACAGACCAGACAATATCAAGAATTATTGCCAAGGTAAGAGGCTTCGTTCCTGTGCAATTCATGAAGACTGACCCGAGTTCAATTTCAGAATATTCCCCGGACTTGGTCGGCTTCAGTGGCAGCGTTGAACAAGTGAAGAAAGTGTGCAAAACGTTTCGCGTTTACTTCAGCGAAGGTCCGAAGATGGATGAAGATTACATAGTAAGCCATGCTTCCAATGCTTCAATATCCCATGGTCATTCATTGATTTTTTTCAGGTCGATCATTCGATCATTATGTACCTGATAAACCCGGAAGGCGAATTCGTCGAACATTATACACGAGAAACGCCCGAGAAGCGTATGGAGATCAGAGTGAGAAAAGCTATACAAGCGTATGAAGATGCGAAGAAGAAATGATATTTTTTTATAGCACCATAATTTGCATCGATTTTCAAATTCTATATGCCAAGAGAATCACGTAAAATCAGCATCATCGATTTTGAGAATCATATTTGATCACAGGCGACTTCGCCTCGTATTTTGATTGATTGAATCGAATGTCATACGTTCGGATCTGTGATGATCATTCGAGATCGGTGCGATGCTTGCTGGTCCAACCGTTTGGAAAAGGAACTTCTTCACCGCGTCGTTGTACCGTTCAGTATGGACCCTGGCGTGTTGGCAATGAGGCGAATCGTCGAATTGTACTTGGGATACCTGAAATTGCGCAATTTTGAGTTGGCTTCATTTGCGAGCTGATCTTGCAGTGATCATCAGTGCCATATATTATGGCTGAGATTCAAAAAATCAGCACTTACCTGTACTCCGCGTCGACGTTGTTCTTCGATATACTCCTCGATCGATGCATAATTGCACACTTTGTCCGCCTTCGAATACAGGAATAACATCGGGCATCGTAGATCGAATTTCCAAAGTTCATTGTACGGTTGCACGATTCTGGCGCCGGGTAATCCTCGAATCCATTGGGGCGTATTTCGATAAATATCGCATAATCCAAAAAGCATCGGAACCACGCTCGCCACCGCGCGTTTGATCCACGGTCCATACGATTCGTATGCTGCGCCAGCGTACGCTTCTCCGCGGGCCCGTGCGTCGATGATGGCTGGGCAACTGTCGAAGATTAATCCGCCTAAATGCACATTCCGAACGGTCGTGTTCAAATATCGAAGGAATCGGATCAGCGCGTGGCAACCGGCCACGCTGAATACGTGGCACAGGACGAGATGCTGATCGTCGGATCGGAATACGGAATCGGCCGTGGTATTCACGAGGCGTTGTTGATCGTCTTGGCGCCAAAATAATGCGTCGTTTGGGATTATCAATTGGATGGTTGCGTATCTGAAATGAGATGTATGATCGATTGATTCATATGATCAGTGTGACAGTGGTCACGCATGACTCCAGGACCCATGGGACGCTGGCAAGACCGACACCCAGTGTCCTTCCATACATGGTCATATGACCAATTTGGATCCAATGACCCATATCCCAAAGATCAGACAATGGATCCACACCCATGCACTTACCCATTCAAATTGTAAAATTTCGCATATTTATCCAAGTATTGATTCTTGCATCCGGTCCATCCGAATAAGAATACGATCGGTTCTTGGACATCCTTTCTCCTTGTTGTTGGCCGCCTGAAGACGAATCGGTCTTCACCACCATTGGTCATCCTGAAAAAGAATCTTTCAATACCAACATACAACATGATCACAATTTCCAAAGATATTGGCGTAAACCAAAAATCCAAAAATCCACTCCGAATGTACAGTATTTCCTTTACTCCGAATCTTTACATAAAATAATGATCATATTTCTCCGTTCAACTCGAAAATCGATATCGACATTGGGATAAATTAATCGGTCAGTACGAAATCATCCGTTTCCACGTTCTCATTGCTAATATCACCGATCTTGACGAAATCCTCCCCGTAATCCGCCTCGCCCGATTTCGATCTAGCCTTGACCGATCCGATCGGCGATGCTCCCATGGTTTCGTACAAGAATTTCTTCGCAGCTTCATTGTATTCGTTCGGATGATAACGTCCGTGTTGACAATGCGGCGAGTCGTCGAAGCGAATTTTGGACACCTGAAATTCCGACTGATTACTACGCGGATCATGATCGAATCACGATCCAAGCTGACCTGTATTCCACGCCGACGTTGTTTCTCCACGAAAACTTCGATGGATTGATATTTACATATGCTATCCGCTTTGGAATAAATGAACATCATCGGACAACGCAAGTCGAATTTGGACAACGCGTAGAACGGATGCGTCGTCGAGGCCGACGGTAAGCCGCGAATCCAATTGACGATCCATTGATACCAATTCCAAATGCTGAATACCACAGAGAATGTTCCGATCAATAATCGCCGTATCCACGGTCCGTAATTCCCGTACATGGCCGCCGTATACGCTTGAGCTCCAGTCCACGCATCGCTTCGGGCGGGACTACTGTCGAATACCAAACCGCGTAAATCCACTTGTTCGTGACGTTGACGGAAATATTGCAAGAATCGCACCAGAACGTGACATCCGCCGTTGCTGAATACGTGGAATAGCACTGGATGCTCGCCGTATCCAGATTCGAAGAATTCGTCCGCCATCGTATTGACCAATCCTTGCAGACGTTCCTGACGCCAGAATAATATATCGTTCGGGCACGTGAATTGGTACGTGGCGCATCTGAAATGGGAAACACTGCCAATTAAACCAAATTTGATACGTAGATAATGTGTAGGCAAATTGCCAGGCGCAGATTGCGCAATAATCGAGGAAGCAGCTTACCCCTGTAAATTGTACAGTTGAACGTATTTATCCAAATATCGATTCTTGCATCCGGCCCAACCGAATAGGAATACGACTGGTTCTCGATCCAACCATCGGACGTTCTTGCTCGTTGGCAATTTGACCAAATAATCACTCTCGTGATCGCTCATTCTATTGCGCAATTTCTGAAAATATACATCAGATTTACACCAAACGATCAATTCAAATTTCCAAAAGAAAGTAATCGATATCATCAATATGATCAGCATAAAATCCACATCGATGATATTAATTTGACATTTTTATTCTCTGGTCGACGAAAACCAATTTAAGATAAACCGGCTACTGCACAATTCATTACAAGAAAGAGGGCCAAAAAAAACACGAATGGGACCATGATCCCAATCGATATCGACACCTGGACCAAGTCAGAAAACTCAAACACGCACGGTATAATTCTGTATGGGCACATCGGCTACATTTGTTACAAAAAAATAATAACCGAAAACCGAGTCATGGCCAACGCATAGCGATGGACATAGCTCGGGAAAAAAGAAGTTAAGATTGCTCAAATCACTGCCATTCTCATGCGCCTGGAAAAAAATTCATTCTCTCAAAGAAATGATAGGCAAAAAAAGGAAATATGAAATAAAATGTCCTAGATGAAGAATTCATTGAAGAAAAGGTATCGATCAAAAATCAATAGTCCTGATGGTTGAGACTACATCACAAAAAGCGGCCCTCATAAATAATGATCAAAAAAAGCAAAAAGAATATCACGCAATTTCTTAGGCGAATTGTTCACATTGAATTTCAAAAAAAAGTGTGGTTAAAACTCCCTGGACTGAGACGATACAAAAATTCAGTTGGGATTTTAAATAGGTAATCAGCAAAATGAGTTTACAGAACTGTTCAATCCATTTGAATGGAAAAGGGGGTTCAATTAATTTCAAACTAGGAGGATTAGCAGAAAGGAAAAGAAAACTGAATAGGATCCAGAGGCGCCCCCTGCTCCATGCGTGCAAAACACATTATGTCATTTGAACAGAAAGCAAAGCAGCCGCACCTCTTTCAATTTAGATCGACAATCAAGGAAATATCCACATGCCGTTGGCCATTTAAGCGGTCCCCGAAACCACAATATTCGACGTCTGCGATTGCTGTTGTTGCGGCAGTTGTTGTTGCGACTGCTGCGGTTGCGGTAAATGCTGCGATTGTTGTAACTGAGGCGGAAGCATCGGCCGATCTTCCAACTTGTCGTATTCCAAATGCATTTCTTTGGCAATCTAAACAAAGAAATCGTATATGAATGGAGTATACTGTAACAAACAGCTAACAACATACCTTTCGCCAATGGCTAGGATCGAATACGTAATATGTGCCTCGTTCGTAATTGCTCGTCTTCTCCGCTGGAACCATTCCGGGTGCTCGAGAAAGCCATACTCGTTCTTCTTTGTGGTATCGCCAATCTCTGTTGTACCTGCAATGTCAGATTATTTTTAGCCATCTGGAATGCCAACAACATTGAAAATACTTACAATTCCGCCGCAGCTGCCAATTGGAACATTTCTCCACCAAAATTGTAGAATAGATAGAATAGTAAATCCTCGCCATATCGATTCAGCTTGATTGGTGCCAATTTCTCCGCAATGGCCGCATTGGTCATATACTCGCTGGGCACGTGGCAGTCGATGTCCTGCGGACGACACGGTACATCCGACCATGGACCACCGAAAGTTTGATACAAATTCTTCCTGAAACGAGACCACCGATTAAGAATCGCAATTGTGATAAGAATTCAGACTCCTTACTCGGGTGCATTCAAATTCAAGCCCAGCAATGTGAGGTCGTGTCCAAGCGCCAATGAAACAATACTGGGATCGGTTTCAATTGCCCGTAGAAACGTCAATAAGCCCACCATGCCGAATTGGTCGTTTAACATGCCTGCCGGTATTCCTGTTACGGAGCCTAAAAATTTCCATCATTTCATAGCCTGCTAGCTAAATTTCCGCTTACCATCCGTATGCGTGTGTATTCCTCGTTTAGGCACAGGCTGCTGTTGTGACCGAATTTCGCCCATGAAACGTGAATCTTTCAATGCATCACCAACGCTCGTAATTGGTGTTGGCTGAAATATAAGAAAATGCCGTTAATTAAAAATCCAAATACATTGCAAAGATAACTTACAGAGCTTCGCTTATTATTCGTCGTATCTTGAGAACCAGGCAATGCCGGAAAATCCTCGTTGTGAATTTGAAATTCCGGTTGTGGATCCACGGTTTGTTTCATAAGGTTCGCTGAAATAAGGCATCCCATTAGCATAATGGAGCAAGATCAATTCTGCTATACTTACCATAGGCTGATCGAGCACTGATTCCTCCAATTGAACTCCTCGAACTGCCAAACGATGAACCAATTGGCCCTTGTAAGTTTCCGAATCCGGCAGACGCTCGATTCATCATGGATGATTGCGCCGATAATGACGGAAATTCGTTTTCATTGAATCCAAGCGGTGTTGACGAAGTATGGTGACCGAATCCCGTCGGATAGTGAGATGAATTAAAATCCGTAAAACTCTTCATGCCACCGCTACTGCCTCCCGCAGCAAATCGATTGTATAACGCTAAAGCCGCTGCATGGGCCGCTTGTTGTTGTTGACTGCTGTTATTGACACCAGTCGAATCGTTCTTGGGTAATCCTGGACCGATCGGAGGTGGCATTGCCGACGACGAGAATGGAGATGGATGAAAGAAATCGTTCTCGTATGCGCCACTTCGAACTGAAACAAAAAAACCAAAGTTACATTCTCACTAAACAAATCAAATAATGCATGATTTACTTACACATTGTGTCTTTCCCAGGAGCCATTGAGAACAAGCCGGAAAGACCGGACGCCGGCGTCTGCGATTGCTTTTGCTGCGGTCCAGGTTGTACAGAAGAAGGCGCTCCCAAAGATGATAATGCTCGAACGGGTGATCCCCCAAAATTGAAATTGCTGGTTGAATTCCCTGATCCTGCGGCGCCAAATCCACTGTGCGAGAAGAAATTGGCCATACTGCTCGACCTAGAAATACAATGCATGTAATATGCTATGAATGCAATTCGAAAGAAACTCACCCGCCGAATGAGCCTTGATTGTTGCCAGGAGCTCCCAATGGAGGCAGACCAGACGCCGATGATCCTGGACCGCTATTACTGCCGATACCGTTGAGCAACGTTGGCAATAAATTCCTCGAAGCCTGCGGCGGTGGCGGAGGTCCACTCAGAAGCGACGGCAAAGCACCACCACCGGGAGAATGTTGTTGCTGAGGCGGTTGCTGTTGTCCGGTCGGCGTTAATATGGATGGTGGCAACGGTTGTTGCGGCGTTGATTGTTGAGGAAATAGACCAGGAAGCGGCGGAGGACCGCTGGTTGGATTTGGCGTCATTGAACGACCCGCGCCAGGGAATCCCACTGAACCGCCGCCGCCGATATTACCGAATAATCCGCCCATTCCGCCTAATGTCGTCGGTCGTTGATGAATTGACGACGAAGCCGATTGAGATGGTCCACCGAATGCGAATGGGCTTTGCGTGCCGGAAAATGGATTGGCATTCGTTGAATTTGACGACGAACCGAACGGGCCAGTGTTCAATTGAGATGGCACCGCAACCATCTGAAAGAAAAATTATCCCATTAGAATACGTTCATGCATGCTTTTTTGACTGCAACCTCAGATTATCCGAAAACCATATTAACACCGCAATTTTGTGATGCAAATCGCACTATGCTATCAATTGGCTAATTTCCAGCCCTTCTCTCTCAGGGTCGCAAAAAATCATGCATCTGCTAATTTTAAACTGCAAAAACCAACTTACGTCTCTGAATGGTGATTGAAAATTTGACATGAGTATCAGAAGAGCCAACCACAACAGCGAACTGTCCGCAAATAAGTCCACATAAAGTTCCTTTATCCAACGGAAATAATCGGAACGTCGACGAATGATGAGCAATTAGAAATGTCGTAATCCGCTCGAATAATAGTACAGTAATTGCTACGATAATAATTCGATTCCCGTTTCGATATGTATTCTTTCTCCACGCCTGCACGCTACTTCGTTAACGCTCCAATAAACGCCGGGCCGCATATAGGCAGAAATTAAATTTTCAATAATTTGAGAGATCAATTCGACGCCCCCAAACGAAGAAATGTCCGTAATAAATTCAATAATTCTTGTACGTTCAACGGGCTTGGTGTCAGTGATTTTTCAGAACGTTGATATGATAAAGGGAGACAATTAAATACTGGGAAAATAACTTTTCTCGTTCTCTTTTCTTTTCTCCACATAAAAACCACGTTTTTTCCATCGAAATTCAATGCTCGTGCTGAAATCACACTGCATCAAGCCGCACGTTGCCAAGATTCGGCCCCGGTTACAGTTGGTTCAGATATACCGAAAATTACGATCGTGAACATTTGGCAAGGAAAATCGATTTTACGCATTGTACTCAGCGGAAAATTAATGAACAACGGGTGAAAATAATTCTTTATCGATTTCTGATTGATGGTCATTTTGTTTATAAATTACTGGAACTAAAACTATAAACTTTAGCCATCGATGTGCGCGAGGCCATTTTTTCCCTGGCAGCTGGCTGGCAGCAATGTAAATTTCCGGGGCGGTTGGCAGGAATAAAATTGGCAGCCGAAAAGATTCATAATTCCATTGATCAAAATGGTGTTGATATTATGAGATTCCTGTTTATTCTTCAACGTGATTAGTCGTCTGTAATTTATTTACGAACTAAAATCATCCATGTCAATAATGTACGGCGGAAGTCATAGTCATCATCACGGCAGTAATTGGGGACATTTGCTTCAACGATTCTTGTGCAGCTATCGAGCGGTGGTCGCTATTTTAATCGTCTTCCTGTTCACCGTATTTTTGTATTATTACAACGAATCGTTAACTTTACTGAAATCGCGAGAAATCGAAGCGAATCAATGTCAGCAAAAATTGGATTCAATATCTGCTCAATTGCAAGGTATGCAGTATTTTTCGAATGGAATGCAAATTATTGAGAATGGTCTTTGCTGTTTTAGTTGTTTATGAACATAAATCGAGATTAGAGAAATCTCTAGCGGCTGATCGAGAAGCATGTAACAAGAAGGCAACCGGTGAGTGCTATTTTTATCCGGATTAAAGCTCTGCTCAGTCTTGCTTTCATTGCAGAATCGGAAAAGAATCTGAAACAGTCGAAAGATGATTACGACAAGAGTCAGGTACATAAATGCGTGCTTTTAATTCGATCATCGTTCCTAACGCCTAGTTTCTTTCAGACCGAAGTGAAAAGTCTACAGAAGAAGAAAATTGATCTTGAGAAAGAATTGGCCGATTTGAAAACCGCCAAGCAAGCATCAGAAACGGCCGTGAGCAAATCCAATGCCGAAGCTGTTAAAGCGAAGGAGAATTACACCAAAGAGATCGAAACGATAAAGGTAGGCTAGTACATCTGAGGCGTGGCATTTTTATTCTGATCCTTCCTCATTTACAGGGCGACAATGAGAAATTACACGAGCAAGTGAAGCAATTGGAAACGGCGTTGAATACTAGTCACGAGCACGTCGCATTGCTCCAACGGCAATTGGATCAGATACGACTACAGCTCGCGCAATCTCAGCAACGTCAGCAACCGGTTCCGGGTATTCAGCAGCAAGCACTTGCACAGCCGGTAAGAAGAATATTAGTTTCTAAATGCCCTCAGGCGCATTTAACTGGTTCTTGATTTGAAATTGATGAACTAGTGCTGGCTCATTAGCAGGCTGGTAATTTTGAGAGTCATCCCTGCACTGTCGTCTGCCTGACACCAGACCAGAGGTAATTTTGGTGCTTATCGACTCCTTTCTTTCAGGTTGGAGCTCAGCAACAACTGCAGCAACAGCACCTGATTGCACCCGGCCTCCAACAAGCGGTAGCAGTTCCTCCGATCTTCAATGAAAGTGTACAGTTGCAAGCGCCCAATGGTCAAGTGCCTCAAGGGAACCCCGTCAATCCACCTCGGCAGCAACGAGCAGTGGCTCAACCGCAGGCCGAACAAGTAGCGCTGCCGATGGCCCAAAATCAGCAGCAGCAATTGTACGCTCAACAACAAGTGCCTTCGCAACAACAGCAGCAATTCGTCCAAGCGGGTGCACAGGATCCGGTATTGCAACATCCATTGGGTGAAGGTCAACAACAGCTGATGATGGCCAGAGCAAACAACGTCGTTGCCGCACCAGGGCAGCCAGTTCCGCCTGTCGTCCAAGCGCCATCGCCTGTGCAACAACAAGCACCGCCTCCAGCTGCAGTTGAACAACCAACCGTGGCGGTCAAGAATCCCATTCCTGCAGTTAAACAAGGTGAGTCCGTTGCGCTTATTATATTAGCTGGTGGTGGTAAAGGGCAGAAGATTGGCTAGCTTTGCTGCTATTAACACTGCTGTGCTACAGATGATCATGGTGGCGGTGACCTTGAGCAGCTAGAAGAGCCACATATGCGTCAATTTGTACATCCGAGAGGAGCTGATGAATATGATGATGAGGCAAGTGAACCTCATAATACAGTTCACTTCGTTGGGCTCCGTCCCAAATTCATGTGTACAGGAGATAATTACTCCCATGCATTAGCGTCATCAATTGTAAAAATATTTACTCGACTTATAATAAATACGCTTGTTTTCAGGAAACACGACAAAGGGACTTTGATACGGATCGGTGATATTGTTGACAAGACGATGCGTTGGTGGATTGGCTTGTACATACGAATATCGGCTGCTGCGATGCAAAGAGAATGCAAGGCGTGGAATGGACGAATACGTCGAATTGCCATAGACAGTACGTGTTCTTTTTTCATTTGGCGGAAGCCGTTTTTTTGATTGAGCTGGTATGGTATTTTTATTGCTCATTCCTAAAGGTCTAGGGGCTTGTAGTGTTCTTATATTTTATTACTCATTTTTTGTGCATACTTTGTGATATTTCTATACTGAAGACAGTTACGATATTATTGTACAATAGTGTTAGCGATTTATGCATGAGATCTGCTGGTTGATATTCCATGTTTTTTCACTTAATATTTTGGACGTTGCTGAATGTTTCTGATGGTTTTTTACGTATATTGGAGTCGAGGATAATAATCTTGTGCTGTCCAAAGCTCCAATGATGCAATGGAAAATATCCGGATTGTAATTTCACTTTTCTGGCCTCCTGTTTGGAGGATTTCAAAACTTTTACGGCAGGTAAATGGGGAATTCGAGTGAGCATAATTGTGCCTGGTTTAACTGATCGGATCGTTGGCGTTCATAAGAAAATCGATAAAGTGTGAAATTATCAAAAATTCGAATTTTTCGAATATTTCGCCTCCTGTCCAACGGATTTCGGAGATTATTTGCGGTTACATGGATGATCTGAATAGCTATATTCTTGGTAATTTTCATCGATCAGATCGCTGGCACTATCGAGATAATCAAAATTATGAGTGTTTTAAAATCGATAATTGCCGATTTCTAGCTTCCTGATTGATCGATTTGCATGATTTCTTGCTCATAGATGGGGGTCCGGGAGGTCCACATACCTACCAAGTTTGGTCGCTCAGATCCACACCGATCAAGAAATAATTGCTTAAAATCGATTTTGAAAACCAGAAAATGTTTCCCGCCAATCGAAAATTTAAATTTAAGCCTTCCAGCTTGACCGATTTTGATGATTTTTTGCGTGAATCGAGTCGACCCGAGGGCCAATAACCGTGGAAAGGTGCAGCCCTCAAATCGTGAGTTATCGAGAAAATCAATCAAATCGATTCCAAAAAACATCTAACCTGAAAATCATGCCTCCTGCTAACGGCGTCTCCTGATTGGCTATGCCTTTCCCGGCTGGTCACGTGACGATTAGAGGCGGAGCTTCATGTGGCTATGCTTAGCACATGATTTTTGATGAACGATTATTTCGCAAAAGATAGAGCGAGATCAGACACGTGGATATATTCTATCGATTGGCGTCGTCGAAATTGATCGATCACGCTTGTATCAGAAATCGATATTTCTGATCAACTTTGAAATACGCATGATAGAGCAAAACTAATGACACCATGATGATTAGCATGTCTAACAATCAAAGAAAATATTATCCTAGTGCTTTCAGTTGCATTTATCGCGAGAATTATCAAATACGATTGCACAATCGAAACAGGAGACGAATTTCTTCATAAAATTGGCCTGTCAGGCAGACGTGTCGGTACCGGCTAGTGAGCGGAGAAGGGAAAAACAGAATTTCAAAATCCATTCAGCATGTATTGGGGGCTTTTTGTTTTCTGAAATTTCAACGCAGACGTCACTTGGGAAAAATATTCAGTCAGACATAAAGTACTCATTTGTTTGTGGGCATCAAAAATCTTCCTGCATGGAATTCTGTGGAACTTTTTGAGAAGGGATGTCTAGCGAAAGACAAATGTTTTTGCGGATTTGGAAAAGTGAATAGCATCATTAAGATAACATGTCAATTTTTCTTCGCAAAAGACACCCCCTCCTCGGTTAGTGAACAAGTGGTCCAATCATCATCATTACGCTGAAATTTCCTTTTCGCTTTCGTTTTGCATAGCTAAATGGTGATGGGACCTTTTTAATGTTGCCAATTAACCGACGGCTTTTAAAAGGTTTCAAAAGCTAAGAAAACATCCGTCTCATTTTAAATTCCTTCCGTGTCAAGGAAAATTCAAATATTATCCGTGAGTTAAAGAAAACAATCACGAGAAGATTTACGACCTAAACGTTTAGTCGTTTCGAGTCGAATTTTCCAAAGTTTGTCCCTTCTTCGCTTTTGGGCCTCCCGTTCGAACTCATGTCCCAGGTGATTTTTGCTCCTTTCTAATGTTGACCTCATAAATTTTCGTTCAAATAGATTTGCAATATAAAAACCGAACTCATTCTCCTAATGGGCACGATCGGTAGAAATACCGTTCATTTTATTACTCGCCGGGTACGGGGAGGGGGGATTTTTTTATAAAAGCAGGTGGTTGCTCTGCTCTTGACGTTTCCGACGGTTCAGAAAGCTCATTTTTTATGCAAAGGTCCATTACGGGACCAGGTGAATGTGAACGATATCATTCCATGATATGATGGCATGTGGGAAGGTATACTGTAGCCGCTTAGGAAATTCGAAGATTTCTTTCTATCCATTTTCATCGTGAAAAATTCATGATGGCCCTGTAGGCAGGTATACTGTAACCGCTGAAGTAGGCGTGAAATACATGGAGTCGCCAGGCATTGTGTTGCGGCGTGCCACGACTACTTTTTATCCACCATTTCCACGGTGCAATGGTAAATTCAACCGCAGCAAGACACCAATACTTCCGAATGTAAATTTACTCATGTCAACCCCTACTGTGACAAAGTGCGTCACGAATTAGCGGCTCCCTTTTTTCCATGCTTTTGATGCAGCGGTTTTACGCATTTCATCATGTTTCACCCATTTACAATTTACGTCATTATTGTGAATGACGAATAATCGTACGCAAAAGCACGATTCATCCCAATGATTCCAAACCAATTGAAGGGAAAACGATGATAGCCTCTTCGTTGATTTATCTAGTGTCCTATTATTCTAGATATTCTCATATCCGTCCATCGATTTTATCGCTTCCTCGCTTGTTCGATGCCAAAAATGAGGATATTTGATTTAGGTCATCCGATTTGATTATTCTGACCATCCCTGCAGGGCTCCTGTATTATGTATTAGACGCGCGTTTTGAAATGCCAACGAAACTTGGCACATGTGAAAACGCCTCTCGCAAGCATGTATTTATTAGAATAGCGGGGGGAAAGGAGGGCGTACTAATCAATTGGGACTTCCGTTTCGACTTTAGCCTAGTCTCTCTCTCTCTCTCTTGGAGGAGGATGGATAAAAGTAAGACGCCTGATGAAAACCACCCGAAGCACAGTTGTGGAGGCTGGTTTATCCGAGGCCCAATCGCAAAACAGCGGTCTGGGATAGGGGGGAATATCAATAAAATATATCATCTTCGATTACTGGCCGTCGGCCGAGTTCAACGCGGAGGATGCTAGCAAATACGAAAAAGCAAAATGCTCCTTGTTTCGTGCGTCATCCTCTCCGGCTAGCAGCATCGTATTTTTGTTTCTACTTCTCAAAAACAGCCGCCCTCGCCATCGAATATTAGAAGGGCTTTTTTCGCCAGACTACTTCTCCGCATCATCATTGTTCAATAGTCGTAATGCGTTTCTATTTCATGAAAGAAGCCTGGTCATATACTTTCGTCATTAAAAGCACGAGGACTATTATCGGATGAATTTTATGAAACCACCAGTCAAACATGGATGATGAACCGAGTCTAGTGGGAGTTTTGCTTACATTTAGCCTTAGCTTAGCAATGAAGTAATGAACGGAGGGTTCCGCTTCAGTTTTGCATGCCTCGTGTGTTGCCTTGTAGATAGGGGAGGGAGGGCACGACTATCCAAATGGGCGTTATTAAAGTCGGTGCCTGAATAGGCATGAGTGAACTTAATTCGATCTCGGCCCCGTTCACTCAGACGCATCATCAGTATCCAACTCCGCCCATGTCCTCATCATTTGCAAAAGGACTCTCTAACCATGCTTCTTCCATCAGAGGAGCATATCTACCTTCAGCCGCCTTAAGAAGTATTCCTTCTTCAGAAACATACTCTACTCTGACCTTTCCTCATAAAAAGGCCCCAAAGTTTATTCTAAATATTGAATTATGTTTCGGTGTATGGAAAAGTTCTTTTGCGAGCGAAAAAAAAGAAGCCTTACGGATACTTCCGTTCACCTGGCTTCATTGTGTTGCACGAAAACGGAGCAACAGTTGGTCCGGTTTCCGGAAATAGCTAATGATAAAAACGTGCATAACATAACATTGGCAAAAGAGGGCAGGGGAAGGTGTGAAACACCAATGCGGAAACAACGTCTCCATTTTCACCTTAGCTAATTTATGTCATCGCGGAGTTAGCTCTGAAATTTCTTTGTACTGAATCCTAAGAGCATAGTAGAATCGTCCCTTTCCCTCAATTTTCAGAGTTTCTTAGCCAACTTCAATATTAGCCCTAGTGAAAAGCGAATTTAGTCTCCGAAGACAAGTGCAAGTCATAAAAAGAACAGAGAAAAACATGGCCTCGAATTGGAGAGGAATTGTTCAAGTTCGTGAACAGGAAGACAGACGCCCACTTTGGCAACGTCGTTCGAGTCGTCGAATTCCGACCGCCCACATAAATGAATCGGGTAGTGAAAGTGGGGCTAATACGACCACTAGCAGTGGTGGGAGTCGATCGTCGTCCACCGATGACGGGGATCGATTAGACGATCGATTGATCGTCACACCGTCCAGAACCGTTCAACAATTGTCGCCGTTATTCAATCGCATAGCTATCAATCGATTGGATTCAGCCACCGCCGTCGGAAGGAGCAGTAGTTTCAGAGAAGCCGTAAATGCAGTACCGTACACACCAGTCATGGGCGCGTATAAACGCAGTACTAGTCCGTACAATCGAAATCCACCAATCTCGTCTCGCGGATCATCCACCACGGATCATTTGACGGCCGATTACGTACCGTCCTGGAAACCGGACAGGCGATTCTCCACGCCCGCGGTGCCTCGATACAGAGGCAGTTTCAGTCGATCGCCGTCGCCGAGATTTATCAGTAAAAAAGGAGGACAACAGCAATTCGAGTATTTCCGAAATCGTGCGGCCAGTTTACCGGCATCAAACGCGTCCATAAACGCGGTCGCGTCTGGGGGCAATAAAAAACGACCGCCGCACAATGACCATTGGCCGCAAACTCGATCGCCCAGTCGAGTTGAGCAAAGGTTCTTGAAATTATCCGAAAGTGCTGATTACGATAAAATTCGTACGTTCGTCATCGGTACGAAAGGGGAATTGGTGGAACGTGGTTTCTGTTATCGTCATCGATCCGAAACGGCCAGCTCATCGTCGCCCGGAAGTACGGGTCCGGCCGCTAGTCCGAACGAGGATACGAATATCCATGATTCAATGACGGTCGTTCGAAGTTCGACAATCGATTCGGTCGAACCAATGCACGCACGTCCGATAGCGAAGTATTCCGTTTTAATCATCGGATCGGCTGCTGTTGGAAAATCGTCTTTGCTGAGCTTATGGAAGCAAACGCAAGAGCTTCAGAACGAGGATATGATCAATGGTTATTCCAGTAAGTTGAAGTTCATATTGTCTTGTTTGGATGCTGATGATCCAATTTTTTAGCGGATATCGATTCAAATATGGCTACTGTATTACCGGTTTTAATATGCGGGGAAGAAGTTCACTTGGAACTTCAAGAATTCAGTGTTTCTGATGTGAGTTTGCACATTTGAATTATGCTGGAGCCGGCCTGGCGGATCAGCCGTCAGCTTTGCCTTCAGCATTACCGCATGTTTGGCTCCATCATCAAATTGCGCAATTTGCTGATCCAACATGGCGAGCATTCATGATTTTTCAGACCAATGTATGGACACAATCGCAATGGCAAGCGGCCATCGTGGTGTACAGTATCCGTGATAAGAGAAGTTTCAGTGCAGCTGCGGATGTACTGTATCAAATTCGTTCCAACGCAGGCCCCGCGTCGCCCATACCTATTGTATTGGTGGCGAATAAAATCGATTTAGAAAGGCAACGACAGGTGCACGACCAAGGTGAGGCTTCTTTCATTATAAGAAGCCATATATGATGGCTTCAAATGCACCGGCTTTGGCATGCGTCCAATAAAAAATACGAAATTTGCAGACGGTATGGAATTAGCCAAAAGCTACGATTGCCGATTCATCGATGTTTCTGTGGAATTGAATCATCATGTAGAGGATCTATTGACCACAGTTATGAACGAGATTTGGCGTTGTACAGTAGCCGAATACCGTCAACGTCACATGCTGTCGAGTAACGACATTCAGAAAGATTCAACGGACGATACGGATAGTCAATACGAGAAGAAACCAAAACGATTCTCGTTTCGAAAACAGCAGAAACCGAAAATACAAAAAGACATCACCACAAATGGTCAACCGAGATCGTCCAGAGCTCGAAGTTTATACACGTTACCGGATGGCCTTCCAATTTCGTTGGCCAATCATAGCCATACATCAGGCGGGTTTCTCAGTCGATTATTGGGTCGCCGTGCGGCTCAATCGTGCGAAGATCTATTCTCGAGATTATTGAGAGGATAAGAAATCCACATGGCTTCTTTTCTGTATCAGAAATTCTTATCACCATATCCGAGGAGGCATATTTATTTTGTAATCACATTTTCTTGCCATTTTATTTGTACTTACTGTACACGCATGAACAGAGATTTGGTATATTCAAATTTCCCCGAGTCTAATTAGGAGGGAAAACATCATAATTATATCTCACGAGAGGGATGTTTCGGAGAAATTGGAGATTTATGCTTTTAAGCCCCCTGTGGAGCCAAATTTCAAAACCCCCTTCATTATGAAACTCGAGTTAAATTCAATGAAGTCACTTAATCAAGCGGTCTCGTAATGCAACTACAGTATACCCCTAGATCCTAATGAACGTTTCAGAACGTAAATATTCCTCCTTTTTAAAGACATGTTTGCCTTATGTTTACTGCGGAGGCTCGGATTTGTTGAAGCATGAATTTTCTCTCCTATTGGGGGGAACATAGTCACGTTCAATAAGCCTATTTAAGCTAAAGCCTAGTCATACGGATGATTATGGAAAATAACCCCATTCCTCCCCCTTCCTCCACAGATTCTGAAGAGGCGAGTACCGGCTCGCACCAGACACCCCCATGTAATAATGGTGATTTTGAATAAGGAACCTATTTCACGGTTGGTCATAGCCAAAAAATGCATTGGCATAAATGCAATTGCAATATTGAAATATAAAATTTATTTGTGTGCAAGCACTAGCTTGATCCAAGCAACAATCCGCATTTCTCAATGGCTGCTATAGCATAAGTCTTCGAATGAAGCTAAACCTAAACCGTCATAACCTGATCCCCTCTCCCCTTCAATTTGGTTGGCACGGCTGACAGAATAAGGCAGCT
>JAQIWJ010000640.1:0-17994 GCA_034695185.1 Discolaimus major
TTTGTAAACAACCCTCGTACATTCACGGTTATTTCAGAAGATCTCAATGGAAATTATGTGTCTCCACTCCGATCATCCTTGTCCTGAATTTCCACTCAAAAATGATTTTCACTTCAGTGCATCATATATAATATGCCTCAATTATTTCATGTCCTTCAAGATGGTTCAGAAAAAAGTCGATATTCCGAACTTCTTTATTCAAGATTCACCTGGACGACATTTTGTGATGCGTGAAATTCATCCAAGAGCTCTTCATTACATTCATGTGAAATTGACCATTGGGTCATGGGGAAATCTGTTTTCTGATCACGAGCCTTGTAATTGGTATTCGGCTGACTACTCTGTCCTCGACTATTATGATTACAGACCATGAATTTTTGCGGGGTTTTCCATACTGGAATTTTGCCTTTGGCTAAAAGTTCGTGAGACTGGATAGTGTAAGTGGACAGTGCGTAAATAAAGTTCACTACCATAAATATATGCCCCTTCGGAAAATGAGAGCCAAGTTCACGACCCGCTCTAATAACCTACATGTTGCGGATGGATGATCTCGCTATTCGCCATTACATCGTTTCAATTCACACGGAAGACAGATTATGCGTTTAGTTTTCTTTGGCCATTTAATCCGCCTTCATTTATTTCACCCAACTCACTTTCACGAACAGCAAAGTGGCCTTTTCGCAAGTCCATTTCGAACATGCGTTCTTTGATTTTGGCATTGTTTGTGTGCCTTTTCCGCGTGATTTACGCTTATCCAAACGGTGCACCTTGCGAAGCTGTGGATAAACTCCAACCGGGTGCTCCACACGGGGATCCACAGTCGGACCCATCACCGTACGGTATTCGAGTGCATCTAGGAAATGAGAGGATCCGAAACGGAGTCATCTTGCCTTTTAATCATTACACAAGTAAGGGCTCTGATTAGCCTTCATTTGGATCCCCTGGCTTGTGTGATTTAGGAGCTCAAAATATGCATGCAAGGATCGTGTGGACTCTGCTGAGTCCACCGGTTACTTTCCCAATCAAAATCCTCCAAATTTTCGAACTAACCATGCGATTTTTACTTCAGTCGAAATCTATGGTTACTGTAATTCATGGATTCCAATCAAAGGCTTCCTGTTGAAAGCCATCAATGCTACCACCGGAGCCATAATTGGCCGATTTATGAAAGATGAACAAGCTTATTGGCAAGCCACTCATTACGCATGCAGAGATTCGCATTTGGGTGCTGTAACTCATTTCATCGCATTCGAACGTGATCAACCAGTTGGATTCAAATGGGTCTTAGAAGATGGACCGGCCAGTGAAATTTACAAGGATGTGAAATTCGAGTATGCAAATTTGAAATCAACATCGTGAAATGCATGCTATATGAGACTACATCAGAGAAATCTCATTCATTCACCTGAATTTTGGGTGACTTTCATGCGATGAATTTTGCTAGCAAATTTTATTTGCATATTGAAATTTGGCATTGCAAAGTTGAATGCAATGGGGTGAAATCATTTTACAAAAATGGCATTTACATATGTGCACTTTTTCAGGGCAACAGTTGTGAGGGATTTGAAAACTTACTGGAAAAACGTTTCATGGCCAGGTATACCAATCTGCTTTTGACAAATCCACCTGTACAGAATGCATATTTTTTGCAGAAACCCACGAGGACCTGTGCAGATGTGCTGATCAGGAAGAATACAAGCATTCGTGTCATGGTTATTTCCTAGCTGGATACTGTCAAACGGATCATATCCAAGACGAGCTGTGTCAATGGACATGCAATAATTGCTCTGGTGATTTAATACCGCAAGATGAAGGATCACTTCCACCGTTTGGAAACAATGATCATGGAAATGCATCAGAAGCACGATTGATCCAAGAGGCTCATTTGAATAATGATGGGCGTCCCAATGTTGAATCGAGCAACAACAGCAGTAGTACTGTAATCTCGACAGAATCATCCAGCAGTTTATCGTCGACTAGTGAAAGCTCCACTTCGACCTCAAGTTCAAGTTCAAACTCACCTCCATCGACAACTGAATCGTCCACATCCACGTCAACGTCTTTTCCAAGCACCGAATCCACAACTGAATCGTCAACGTCCACGTCAACGTCTGTTCCAAGCACCGAATCCACAACTGAATCGTCAACGTCCACGTCTGTTCCAAGCACCGAATCCACATCTACCAGCACGGAATCGTCCAGCAGTACTAGCACAACGACCACGCCATCGACGACCACAGAAAGTACGACAGAGAGCAGTACTTCGACCAGTACAAGCACTGAAAGTACAACAGAAACTAGCACTAGTTCCAGTACCACAGAAAGTACATCGGCCAGTACTAGCAGTAGCTCTGAATCGACCACTGTCTCATCAGAATCGACCAATGCATCGACTAGTTCATCTGAATCTACGACTGCCTCTAGCAGTTCACCAGAATCTTCATCAGAATCCACGACCGCTTCGAGCAGTTCACCCGAATCTACGACTGAATCAAGTTCATCCTCAGAGTCCACAACAGCGTCCAGCAGTACTTCAGAATCGACCATTGCCCAAAGCAGTTCAAGTTCCGAATCCACGACCGTATCAAATTCGTCTTCAGAATCGACCACTTTATCCAGCACGTCGGAATCCACGACTGGATCAAGCAATTCTTCCGAATCCACAACGTCTTCGATCACTTCTGAATCAACCAGCACCTCTAGCAGCAGTTCAATATCCACGAATCCAGCTCCATTGATTCCCTTACCCTAATCCATTGACTCATTATTTCTCGATTTGTAGGGGGTTGGTGGAATTTCCTGATTAGGCGATTTATATGAATATAATTTATTCTTCGATTAATGAAAATGCCTGATTTCATTAATGAAAATATCCTTTTTCCCCCGATTATTTGTGCATAAAATGAATGGTGAATATTGAGCAGCTCTGATGGAGATTGCGTCAATATGGAATAGACGCATGATGTGTACATTTGTCAAATTTATTATCGATTGATTACTGAAGCATAATTTGATGATGTCGTTATAATTGCAAAAATGACCAGGGTTTCCGCTTCAGATTTTTTATGGCTTCATAGCGGATGCTGAGGCATCCATGCATGGCTTCCGAGCGGTTACAGTATGCCTCATGGGAAAAAGCTGAACATGGCTGACAATGCCATGACGAAACACATTGCTGTTGAAATTTAGACAGCCTCACGAGGCTTCGAATCTTTGCACACATGATTTCTCTCATCTCATCATTGCAATAGACCATTTCACGCATACTGTAACTGCGTACACCAGCCTGCTGCTTATGACAATACGGAGTGGCTGGATCGAACCCACTGAGAATTGTTGCACATACAGGGCAGCCGACTGGCAATTATCAAATGAGAGGAAAATCCAGAACAATTTATAAAATTCTCGGTGGTACCCAAAATGATTCACAACCATTCAGAGAACGTGCAAAAGTGTATATCATGGCTCCAAATCAGTGATTGAATTTTCTATAAATTTTCAAACAAATGCGCTTTCTTCATAACCGCACAATTTTCATTGGTCTCGATCCCACCATAACGCTTTGCGATAAGAAACTAGGGGGTCGTCGGCGCGATGTTCAAATTTTGGTATGTGTTGAAATGGTCTATTTTCTATCAAATCAAACATGCCTTTTAGTCTGTTCAAAAATTCATATATTCGGGTTCACAAGTAACCCAGCATATTAAATCCATGCTCAAAAGCATGATACAGGCGAAAAATAGCAACGCATATTTTTGGTATCTTTGGACGGCATCTTCGGAACAGAGCCGCTTTTCCTATTCCTGACATTCTGACTAGGTTTCGGTCTCCATCCACCGCGTTTATCCTCATTCAAGGTGGTCAAAATTTCATATTGATCAGCCAATTCATTGCTGGGTGCATCACGTTTTTGAAAAATCTAAAAATACATACTGTTTCACGGTCAAGAATGACCAACGGTCATCAGATCACCTTTTCCATATTCGATTCGGCCATATCCTCAAGCACGGATGAATCCAAGACTGGGTTACTGTAAACGCATGCCAAAAGAATGGCACTGACTATGAAGAGTATGAACATGGTCATTCGCTCGATTTTAGACTGGCGCCTTTCCGCAAATCAGTATTTTATGTAAAATGATCCAGAAGCTTTTCGTTTTTCACTTTTATAAGGAAGATTCCAGGGTAATGTAAGATCCATTTGACAAGTTCGAATGTTCGTCCTTATTTTCACCCAAGCTTCTTCTTGCCTTGACTGATTGCTCGTAAGATGTAAAGTGAAAAATGATACGCCCTTCGCGTAGTACGCTATGAACAATTCGATTAGATTCGACTTGATTCGATCTTCTCGCAGGCCTATCCGATTACGCATCAGCCAAAAATGGATGGGTGAAACCATTTTGACGATGCGTGCATTCTTTCGAGTGGGATGCATTTGGAAATATATGGATTCTCAAAGGGACCGTATAAAATGCCAGTTTGCATAGAAGTTAGCAAATAATGGTGTAAATAGAAATCACTTTTCTTATAATAGTGTTTGTATTATGAGAATCCATTGTAGTTTTTGAAAAGCATAAATAAAGCCGCAGTCTGATTGATAGTGATAAATATATATGCCTTTTAGTGCATACTATGAGAAATATTCTTATTATAGGATTTGCCAATCATTGGAGAGACTGAACCTTTTGCGTGCAAAGTTTCATTCAGCGCAGGCCAGGTTCGAATAGAAATTCGAAAGTTTGATTATTCTGATTACGCAAAGATTGCTGAATTTGCGCATGCAAATTTCGTGCTAGGAAATGCGTTTTCCCGATTTGTCATACCGTAGAATGCATTTGGCTATCACCAAATGTAAATTCACGTGCTAAAATGAGTCCAGCATTTTTTGACCAGCGGTCACTTGATCCATGCCTCTGCTTTGGCAGAAGCACGAATTTCTCAAGCATTCGACCACATTTCATTTCTTGTAAATCTGGGGAATTGCGGTGATCCAAACAGATGTGCTGGATTCGGATGAGTGCCATGATGAAAAATCAACTAATACACCACATGATCACTGCCTGATCAAAATGATCATAGGCTTCCTTGAGCCCAATAAAATGAAATCAATGCACTAACAATCAGTGCTTTCACGATTGGATCACTGATCGAAGACCTGTACATGTTCAGAATATCGTGCATGCACTGATTCCAAGAAAAATTAAATTCGCATGACGCATTCAGTGTCATCACATTCAATGAACACAAATTTACACGAGATAATGAAAGTCTTTTTCCAAGGCTCAGCTTTGAAGCTGTGCATACATTTAAAAAATGACTCATTTTTCGGCTCCGAAATGTCTTCAAGGAACACGATACAAGAAACAGTACACGTTAGAATGCGAGATCAGATCAAACGATAAGTAAATCGTACGAATCATCTTGTCATCCGTTCTCATCACAATCACCCGTTCATTTCTACTTTTTCTTTTTCTTGTCTTTTTCTTTCTCTTTCTCTTTCTTCTTGTCCGGTTTCTTTTCCTTCTTTGGTGCGGTTGTCGTGGCGGTTGATGTGGCACTGGATTTGGCCGAAGTTGCTTTTGTAGACGTAGCACATGAGCTTTTCGTGGACGTGGCCGCAGTCGTTGCTTTCGTAGACGTAGCCGCGGTCCAGGCTTTTGTGGATGTAGCCGCAGTCGTTGTTGAAGCCGCCGAGGTTGCGGCAGTCGTGGTTTCCGTAGCCACAGTGCTGAAATTCAAATATCATTAATATGACGCCTCAAAGAATGCAAATATAGCTTACCTAGTTGGAGACGAACGCTTTTTCTCCTTCTTCTTGTCCTTCTTCTTATCTTTGTCCTTTTTCTTGTCCTTGTCCTTTTTCTTATCCTTGTCCTTCTTCTTTGGCTTCGGAGGCTTCTTCTTCTTTCCTGCAGCAGGAAGTTGCGTGGCATCGTCTTCGTCTTCACCGTCCGAATCCGGCTCCTCCTCGGCTGGGGGTTCCGGTTGAGCACGTTGACGTTGACGTTGACGTCGTTTTGTCTTTTGTTGCGTGTACATGTATCCGAACGGTAAGCCTATCACTAGGCACACGACTAGCAAGATGGATAGCACCGAAGCAGCTGTACTCATGCCGAATATGCTGAATAATTGGCCTTCACCGAACAGGCTTGTACGATCACGATATCCCGCTTCCGGTGTATCAGGAAATTCAATGTCACCATCTGAAATAGAGAGTAATGGTTATGAAAGAAATGCAAAAACTGAACAGATCACTTACCGGTGTTCTCGTACTGATCCACCATCGAGTCCTTTCCATTACCTCCGCCGATAAGGTTGGATGCCGAGTACATTGCTTTCTTGCCGTACGACATGACTCCCGGTTTCTTTCGACCAGTTGAATCGGCGACGTATCCACCACCGTGCGTTCCGTATGGGTCGTATCCGCCATACCCATCGCCCACACCGTAATCTTCGTGGTAATACTCGTTGCCCCAATTGCCTTGCATGTCGTAGCCGGTGCCTTGGCGCGAGTTCCTCGACGCATCCATACCCCTTTGACGTCGTTCCGCAGGGGTCATATTATCGTAATCGTCACCCTGTTTCATGGCTTTTCGTCGAGCTTTCTCCTCGGCTCTGTCTTGTTTCCTTTGATTCCTCCTTTCTTTCTTTCCTACGTTCTTGGGCGGGTTTTTTTCATCGAATCCTTTCTTGGCTCCTGCTTTCGACGATTTGCCAGGTTTCGCCTGCTTCGGTTTTTGCGGCGCTTTCCTGCCGTCCTTTCTGCCCCAACGCGATCCTTTGCCCTTGTTCTTCGCAGCCTTGTTTTGTAATTTTGGATGAGTCTTCCGACCGAATGGTTGCCGGTTCTTCGGCGGTTGACGCTTTCTTTTCGCCAAATTGGGTTGGCGTCTTTGTCCTTGGACCCTTTTATTCCCACGTCCATATTGTACGGGTGGTGGCTTTTGCGGCCTATTAGCCCTAAAAAAGGCGAAAAGTGAGGAATAAATGCAAATCAAGAAATTAATCTAAAATTCATACCTTGGTGTTGGCATTCGTCCTTTTTGTCCACGATTCATTCCTTTTTTTCCTCCTTGATTTCCTTTTCCATGAAAGTTCGGGGGTCGTCGACCTTTTCCGCCGCCTTTTCCTCCGCCGCCTTTTCTCATTTCCGGATTCAATCCAATGATTTCCATGTAATCATCGTCCATGGTCGATGATTCAATTTCGGTTGAATTTTTCGATCCGTATGCAACCAAAGCAGTGGTTTCATTCTCCGCATTCGTTTGATTGAACGAAATCAGACGAGTATCGATCGTTCCATTTATCCATCGAGTATTGCACGTAGAAATGAACGTGATCAGCAGGAATACTACCAAATACATGGTCGAACAACGCATGACGAGACGAAAACGCAACGCAGCCGTACGCTGACTCGAGCAAAGTAGAGAATGATATTTCTTCCAAGAACGCATAGGGCGATGCAAATTTTTCAGTTTCGATCGATATGCAAAACAAGTAATCAGAAATCACATTTTATGACAAGCATGTGAAGGATCGCAATTATCTTGAGGTTGCTAATGCGATAATCGAGCTTGTAATACGCTAATTTTGGTTTCGAGAACTACGAATACCGTAACCCAATGCATTTCTACCTTTATGGCCATATCAAATTCGAACTGGTTTTGACTCGCCCTTTTCACGCTGCTTACTGCAAATCAATAACGACCGAAAGGTCGGATGTGCTCGCACCCGGTTGATCGATTGCCAAAATAAATATCCATGATTTCGCTTCCATCATATGATCCTGATCAGATGATCGATTTTATCACATCCAGTATTTTATACTATAAATAATATTAAATCGAGTGCCCAGCCCAATTTTTATCAGCGTTCAGAGCGTGCTCTGAGAAGTTTTCCGCCAATTTTACGGATTTTATCCGAAGGAAATTACGTAAGTTGGCTCATTTTCATTTTGGATCATGTCCAAATCTTGGTCTCGAGTTTTTAATCTCGAAATAATTTCCATATGAAATTCTAAATATTAGCTATCGCATGTTTTGATGACGCTTTTATGAGCGTTCATGCATTGTCGAAATTTTTGCTGATAAGAGCCGAAAATTCGGGTAGATTTGTTTTTGATTTATCTCACTTGCTTCTATTCGCGAAGGAAGCTAGAGTAATTTCTGATTAGATTTTTCGCATCTCCTCTATGCCGTTAGCTAAAGTTTGAGCTAGATTTTTCTTATCTTTCATCGTTCAGTTGGCAATGAGCCAAAGTTTACGATGCTAAAATCGATGGATGCACGCGAATATTCTAATTCGATTTATGCGTAGGTGGCTGGTTTAGTTAGAGATTACCGTTGACATCGTAACGTGTAATTTATATTCACGAGAACATCGGTATAATTAATCTCGCCATTTTGCGCGTTATTTCCTGTCTCAACAATATTCGCTCGACCTTTTCATAGCTTCTGCCTTCAGTTATGACGGCATCTGGTGGATGAGATATCCGCCCCCATTTCGCATTCCTCTCTGGTGCCATCCTGTTCACTACTTATGAACTGCTCAATGCGGTTTTTTAGCTAACTGTTTAGTCGATGGAAGTGCAGTCATTTTTATGCCTTTTAAAAACTGCGAATTTACGCTTGAGTGGATTAGACGTAGTGTAGGATAGGAGATATCCCCATTTTTCTCACGCCTGAACGGCAGGCAGGATGAGAATGCGATGTTTTTTGTTTTTGCTTACTAGTCCGGTTGCAAACGGCGGAGTTTCGTGGGTGTAGTTTACCAGTTGAGCGTTTCTCAAATTCAGTCGAGTTTTCCACATTCGAATTTCGTTCAGCATCGGTTCGAAGTCGGCTTGCTTCGGTCGGATTGATGAGTAAAAGCGAATCGGAAAGAGAGCGAACGTGTTTCTGCGTATTCAGCTGATCGACAGCGAGAATGTTGCATAGCAAAGTTTTCATTCGGTTGTTGCCTCCCAGTCTGCGGAGGAACGTTTACCTGCGATTTATATTCAGTAGCCTTCATTGCAAAACGGGCGAAACTTTGGCGATTGACTTTTGCTCTGTTTTCTCTTTTTGAAAGAGGGATGCAGCAATTGCTGTTCAGTTTCGCGTCTCGTTTATGAGGTGAAAATGTCGCTCTCTCTCGTTCTCGGGTATCTTCTCGCCTTTGGTGCATAGAAACTTTTCAGTAGTCCGTGCCAACTTTTAGCCGAGTCGAGCTAGATTGGCTTGCTTTTATGCATTCGCATAAAACGCACGTGTTTTAGAAGTTTGGCACGGGTACGAACGAAATTGGCTTCGCTCCAATTATCGACCCGAACGTTTATGTGGTCGCGTAGCAGCGTTTTTCTGGCATGCACACACACACCCTTTTGCTAAATGCAACGAGATGCTATTACTTTTCACAGCGATAGGTGATGAATAGCTGATGCTGGGTGGGGTCGTTTGAAGAATATGAAATAACGCTGGTGTTGTCCCAGTAATGATTAGGTGTTAGAATGCGACGCGATGCTTATGCGTTCTTCTCCCATCCCTGCCCTTTAGTTTATCCAAAGTTTTAGCAAAGACTAAACGGAAGCTTTCGTTTCAGATTTTCAAATTTTGAACTGTGATGAAAGAAGACGAATTGGCCGCGTTCGGTTTGGATTCGTCATTGCAAGGCGACAGCGATGGATTCGAATGCAATTACGTGAAGCCGGATGAATGCGATCCAGCTATCACTTCTTGCAAGAAAACGTCGGAAAGATGCGAAGAAGTACACGGTCGAAATCCGCCTGGTATGCGGCATTCTTGCTACGTTGCCTGGACGAATGATACCAAAACAGGAATCACGGTAAGAATCGTTTTTATGGTCATGGATGTTCGATTAAAACGTCCACATTTGTCTTCAGGTCAAATTGAAAGGATGTTGGTTAGCGCAAGATGTGGCGCCGTTCGATTGCGGGAACAAAGAATGCGTAGCCGATTCGTCCACTTCACCAACGTTCAAGGATGTCGACGGTGGACCGGCGGCGTTTTACTGCTGTTGCAATCAACCCAATTGCAATGAACGTTTCGAATATCGACCCAAATTGACAACGACGACTCATAAACCTTCAGGTGATTCCAGTGATGCCTTGGCATCGTCCAGAATTTAATTGCGCATTTTATTTCAGGAACCACATCACCAGCAACCAGTGGCACCGATGTGACGGCCAGTTTAGTCTACGCGTTTGCGCCCATCTGTTTATTGGCGTTATTAATCATTGCGATCTACTGGATTTATCGTCGATACATATTGCGACGCGCTGTCCAACGACTCGCTCAAAACGGTGTGGCTGGGTTGCCGTTCAAAATACCACCGTCACCGATAGATGCGTCAAAAACAATCGAGCTTATTGAAGTGAGTGCAAATTTTCGCTAATCCATTGCCAAATGCTAAATCTGATATTTTTCAGGTGATTGCGCGAGGGCGATATGGTAGTGTGTTCAAAGCTCGTTTAAACGACCAACTCATCGCCGTCAAAGTATTTCCGCCTCAAGACGTGGACAGTTGGGTTCAAGAACAGGAGATTTACGCTACGCCTGGTATGCGAATTCATCCGAACATTTTGAAATACATGGGAGCCGAGTGTCGTCGAACCAATGGAGATCAAGTGGAATATTGGTTGATCACGGCCTATCAAGAATACGGATCATTGCACGATTTTCTGAAGGTAATGATTATCATTCATCCATGATCAAATTTACAAAAAAAATCATTTTTAGCATCACACTATCGATGTGCCCCAAATGCTTCATATTTCAACGACCATGTTGAGCGGCTTAGCGTATTTGCATGAGGAATCAACGGCGTCGGGAGATTCGCAGTCGTACAAGCCAACGATCGTTCATCGTGATTTCAAAAGTCGCAACGTCCTATTGAAACCAGGGCTGACGGCTTGCATTGCGGATTTCGGTTTGGCTCTCAAATGCTTTCAAGGACGTTCGCCGCATGATATTCATGCTTTGGTAAGTGGCATTCTTATTCGTTGGTATACATTTATTAAATGGATTTCGGTTTCAGGTTGGCACACGACGTTATATGGCACCCGAGGTGTTGGAGGGTGCGACGGAATTCAGTGCTACTGCTTTCCGCCAGATCGACGTTTACGCGGCGGCTCTTGTATTGTGGGAAATTATGTCGCGGTGTTCATTCGACGGAGGTAAGCGGAAGTTTATGAATCAAGACGTGACAGTTGTGATTAAATTGAACCCTCTTTTCAGAACCGCTGGGCGAATATCGATTGCCATTCGACGAAGTTGGTACGAGGCCGACGTTGGAAGAAATGCAGGATTACGTTGTCGTGAAGAAGAAGAGGCCTCCGATAAAAGAGATCTGGCTTCAAAATACGGTAAGCTGATTAGATATTAGTGCTGGCGTGGTTTGTAACGCCGCTTTTCTATTCAGCTCGGCTCCGCCATTTGCTCAACGATTGGAGACATGTGGGACAAAGACCCAGAGGCTCGCCTTACGGCCGGTTGCGCATTGCAACGCTATTCCATGTTGGAATCAACCGTGAAATCGCCGTCACAAATGTCAAAACTTTCGCCTCCGCTTCATCCGACGCCTTATTCATTCGACTCCGGAGTCAATATGGGCGGAATGAATACCGTTGAAAAATTGGAAACGTCTCCGCTGATCGTTTCCGATACGCCATTGTTCGTGGAAACGAAGATCGTCTGAAGCGTCGTGGTCGAGATATTTACGAGGTTCAAAAAACAACGACAGGGCAACACAATTCGGTTTCTACTCTACCTCCGTTCAGAACAACGCGTTGCACGCGTACAGACTTTGTTTATTTCTGGTGCCACAAGTTCGAGGCGATCGGCTGGAATACATTCGAAACGTATATAGTAAGCACTCATTATTTACCATGGTGGACTTCTTTCAAAAAGAGGGCCCCTGATTTAAGTTCTTATTTGCTTGAGGTTTTTTTTGAGCATGATACTATCATTTTATATGAGCACATAGGGTTTTTTAATGAATATACATTAGGTGTTACTGTCCCTTTAAATTCTGTTTGCTGGTATTCTGTGAAGCTTTTCTCTCCTTTCGCATTTTTCTACCTCTCGAGAAATCTAAAATTATTTATGAGTCATTCGATTTATGTATTTATTCATAGTATATATACTTTGGTTGAGGAGATCGCTTTAGATTTGAATGTTCAAAATTGGATGCTTTTTGAAAAATGTTGAGTGATCTTTCAGTAATATTATTCATTTTGGGTTAGGATTTTTTTATGGTATGATATAATGTTCACGTATACTTTTCAATGTACGGTATAATATTATTTGTATTTATTGGATGTATCGATTATTGTATCGCATCAATGATGTTACTGAGATCTTCGCCTGATTTAATGGGGAAAAATTGGTGCATGCCAATCACGAGGCATACTGTATTTTGTACAATGCGCATATTCTTCTGCCGCGTGTTCTGCATCGTGTGAACATACGAAATATCGAATCGCGAATCCATCGATTGAACCATGCGTAAATGATGGGATTTAAAACCAACGTAGTCATAGCTACTAAATGACTTGCTGCGAATAGAACGCTGAACGATTTCGTATCGAATAAATACGGGAATAGATCGAAATCGCGTAATAAACTGAGCGTATTGAACGGTGACCAAGCCAAGACGAAACCGAACACCATGACGGACATCATTCGATTCATTCGACGGCGCCTGGCGTTGAGACGTTTCTCGCTCGTCGATTGACACCACGAAGATAATCTTCGTTGGTGACGTTGTTTTAATCGAGACGCGATCAAAATATAGCAGACGGTCGTCACGAAAGTTGGTAGTCCGAATTGCAAGGCTAATATGAAAATACTGTAGAATCGTTGCGGATGAAATGGCAATCCCAACGTGGACGGATCCGGCCATGATTCAACGCAAAATTCGCCGCATATCAAATCCTCCTGGACAGTGTCCACGAATATGTACATGGGCGTGGCTAATACGGCCGCCGTGATGGCCATGAATCCCATGGCCAAACGGGCCGTTTTGTATGTAATAATCTGAAAAAAAGCTTTGTTTGCGAACGCAGATTTCACGATATCAGTACAGCAGAACAGGGACGGTGCCCAAAAATGTCCTCGGGTCATAGAGGGGCGGAGTCATGATCACTGGATATACTAACCACAGACCTCAACGAGACCCTCTCAAAGTAGCCATTTGAATGATCTCAAAATATAATCCTGATTTTGAACAATCGATTGCTGAATTGCAATTATCACTAAGAGTGTGATAATCGATTTTCTACAGTTAAGAGAATTTTGAAGCTGTACAGATGCATAGGCATACTGTAACCGCTAATGACATCTGTCCGTCCCCTGGGTCCATGCAAATTCTGCGTGCACTTTTTCAAGGTCACGTGACGGAGAGTGACCAATGGGAGAATACTCACTTCCACGTCAGGATAAGCCACAACTAAATACCGATCGAAGGCTATGAAGGAGAACGTGAAGCTGGATTGGAATATTGCGAACGCTTGCATGAATCCGATGGCTTTGCACATGAATTGTCCCAATAACCATTGATGAGTGAATATATTGAAGGCGGTTATTGGTAAACTAGTCAATGCGGTTAACAAATCGGACGATGCTAAACAGATGACGAATATTGTGCGTACAGAAAACGAGGCGGCCGATCTCGGATGAACTATGTGTTCGATATTGATCTCTCCCGTTTTCCTTCTCCACGTTGCGACCACGAATCGATGACCGGAGTCCAAACTTCCGTGACGACGACCCAACAAAGCCACAATGGCTACGAATAAAATCAGCGTATTACTTGTGATGGAGAATATCCATATGAACGAATATATGGTACCGAATACGATTTGTACTGGCGGAGTATCGATCAGGGTCGTTTCGAATGCTTCACTGAACGGAACGCATACATTGGCAATCGGCGCATGGGCACTTGAATTTTCCAAATCACTATATTCATGGCTACTGTCACAAATCACTTCTGGATCGCACATATTTTGGTCGAGCATTCTGGAAATATCGATTTTTTATCTTGGTGAGGTAAGGCTAGCTATAATTCCTGGATGAGGAAGGTCGGGTTACTGTAACCGCTGGACTGATCAAGCTAATATGGTACTATACGCGATTTCTGCTATAATCGACCAGACTGATTCGGTTCAAAATAATTTTTGGCACAATCGAATGCAAAATATTTTCCATTGGTCAAGCCAGGAATAAGCTAATCGTGAGCCAGCTTATTCTGGCAGCATAGCCAAAATTAGCCCCCACATGAGACCCCGTTAGAAGCGACGGGTATGATCCCAGAATTTTCCACTGCCACACCTAATTATTAACGTGTGATCAGAATTACGCGTAAGCAACCGATGGAGACCATTTCTCCCTTGACACCTGGAATGATATTTCCGACTCCTCATATTCTCCTACTCATCCGGGGTCTAAGCTAATCAATCGTGCCCTATGGGAATTGGGAATAAACCGATGAGACTAGAAACTAATGGGGAAAACCCTCGTCCGAGGCGTCCCTTCCAGGACAAATAGGGGTGCTCTAATTTAACAAGGTTACTACTACACTCGATGGAATACATTCAGGAAAAACAAACTTCGGAAAAATGACACCGATGTGCAAAATAAACTACTCGGATTCAGGCGGTGTGAAAAAAAAACAGGATTCTCACATATAATGAGGATTCGAAAAGCATCGATTTCTGGTACCAGTACAGACAGAGTCGATGATTTTTTAACTTCGTTACGTCAATCAGCAGACCTGAATTTGGAATGGACGTAATGGGTGCATGGAAAGAGGAAAATATTGCCCCAGGTGTAGCCAACGGGGCCGGTGCAAAGGAAAATGCTATGCTGATTATGGATCCGAATAATCTTGCTCTACATGCTTACTGATATTAGATTATGTAAATTCATGACCATTTTTAGAATACTGTCAGAATCATGAATAAGCAACTCACAACTTTGATGGATCATGATTATGAAATTATGTTGGTGGCAATTGTGATCGATCAGAAGTGATCATGCATTCATGCTAAATATGTAGGTGGCATTTTCAATATTCCAAAACCCTTGAGCAAAATCTTGTTTGATAAACTTATCGTTTTGTTTAGTCTGTTTTTTTCTTGGTACATATTGCTTCCAAATGGTTATGCCTTCGAGGTACAACCAAGGCATTTTTTCTCGCCAATTCTTGGCATAGTTTCGTCTTCAATTTCCTGCTCAAAGGCAGGAAATGCTTATGATTCTTTGGAACCCTCGAGGTACATGCCAGACTAATCGATCAGCTGCGGGCTAGTTGTGTGGGCGTGTCCACACATTGGAAATTCAGATTGGAAGGATCATTGCATGGAAGCATATATGCCCCCGGCCATGGTATCCCAATCAAGGGATCCTACAGAACAATCATTACTAGCATAACCGAAAATACAGTATCCCGCGAGACAAATCTCAATCCAATCAATCACCACATACCTTGGCGAAGCCGAATTTACAGCTATCCAATCACAAATATATCCCTGACCATATCTATGCCCCAGAATCAATCTAGGTATTACTGAATCTAATCCTGTTCCCGAGACACCCAAAGGCTGATAATATCTAAGATCATTGTCATAGCCAATATTCAGATACGCTTCGCCTTGCCGAATCAATGGATTTTATTTGTTACGTTTTTTGATGACCAATGGCCCAACGTTGTCTCCGGTTTTCGCATTGTGTTCATTGTGAGAACCATCGCAGAATGGAAACTGAAAAGAGAAGGATCTCGGCGTGTGAAGAATATTTCTGATCACAAACATAGATTTGTGACAATTCTGTCTGCACATTCTGATTGGTCAGAGTATGCAACAGGCCCAGGGCCAGGTATTTCGAAGGACAAAGTTAAAGGTAATCCCGAGCCCACCGTTAAATATTCTGGCGAGGTCCTTTAAAGTCAGACTTTAACTTCAAGTCCTTCGAAAAACCCGGCCCAAGGCCTGTCATCGCATTCCACACTCACTTGTTTCGAACGCCAACAACGACAATACGATTTTTGATCCCCGATATCCTCTAAATCCACACTAGTCACCACTTTCGGACTTGCTTTATTCACGCTACGATTGACCCATCCGTAAGGATTGCTGCCTTGAGTCAATTTTTGAGTGACCATCGCGGCCACGGCTGCAGAAACAACTGCTATCGGTATTGCTCGAAACCAATCATCACCTGGAAAAATGATACGATTATAGATCGATATTCGATTGAGGAAATATATTGGAGGATTCAGGAGAAATTTGGATAATACACATGGCTAGCAATGCATTACTATGCATTACAGTACCCCAAAGGAGTCATTTGGGTCACAAATCCCAGGCACCGCAAGGAAGCATGACCCAGTATCAACGCAAAATCTTTGCTTCCTCATTCCTCAGAAATTAGGCTCCACATGGAAATCATGCCAAATACAAGCATAAAAAGACACATGCTGCTTTACTTTTCCATTCAGAATACGAGAAGATGCCCATTTTGAGTATATCGTGAAAAAATATCAAAACTTATAATATCAAATTCAGCTGGTTGTATTATTTTGCTTTTCCCCAGGTCGAGCGAGGGCCAGGCATTCTGTAAGTTGATGTAGTTCAATACATGTACGGAGGCTATTTACGAAGTTTAGTGACGGATTTTGAATTGACGGATGTAATTTTTATTCTTGATCGATAAGCATACTGCTTATGCAAATGAGTGATTTTAGTATTGGTATCATAACGACAGAAATTGCGCAATCGTAAAGCATACGAATCCAGGGTGATTCCAGTTAGAATCGGCTGGAAATTTGCATGAGAAATAAGAGGCAGCTCAATGAAAAAGTACTTGGCTCCAAAGGCGTATTGAAACCGCTCCATGCATCACTGCATTTCTGCAGTCGCAATAATTCTACTGAAATCAATGATTCAGGAGAAATGATATTGATTACTACGGGTAACGATATTTTGTACGAAATATTCATGAGAATATAAATGCTAACATAGCATGTATCTACGATTACAGTAATCCCAAAGGATCATTTATCCTTTTCATAACCCGTGAATATTTGACCGACAATATATGCCATCAACGTGGCCCATGCTCTGATCATTTTCTCGATCACCTGTTCGTCTAGTTGGGAATTTTGATCCAATTGACCGTATCGTTCTAGTCTCATTCTAATCACGGATAATGTGCATTTTTCAACGACCCCGAAATGCTCCCGTTTCAAATCTTTGCCGAGATACATTTTATGCCGACGTCCGAGATCTCTCAATTTCTCGTCTAAACTGGATAAATTTTCGCACGCGTGAACACTGTAAGCCATGACGTCGACTAAACGTAACGCTTGATTCCTGAACGCCGGTAATTGACGAAGATCAACCAAATTGGATCCGGTTTTAGCCGCGTCCAAAATGGTCGGAAAGAATTTCATCACTTCAGGCGCAAGCGTGAATATTTCGTCGTAAATTTCTATACCGAATTCGTACAGATATTCGAATTGCTGTATATCATCAGGGGCGATAATCGACCAGGCACGTTTCAAGTGATCGAAATCGATTTTCGGTATCTCGCAAGACGGTATCTCGCTACTGATTTTGATTTTGTACACTGGACTGCCATTCCTGGGAAGGCTGATCAGTGATTTTCCGCTTATACCGTTGCCCATTATTCGGTACAGTATTCTCGCAGTGAAATGGCCGTGATCACTTGAATGGATCAAGAATATTCACAAAAAACTAATATCCATATCCGTGGCTCTGTGATATCCTGAATCAAAGATCAAATTCGTCATACGAAAATGCCTGCATCTTCATTAGCTAGTCAATAATAATATTCACGGATACCAGGATGGACTTTAGGGAAAAAGCTCACAAGGGAAGCTAGTTAGGTGCCATACTTCAATCTTGCTGAGATATGGCTTATTTGAAAGGGCTTTTTATGCTGAGCAGGAATATGATGTTTATTCGTGCTACATT
>JAQIWJ010000641.1:0-17992 GCA_034695185.1 Discolaimus major
TGTGCTCATTCAGTTTTGTCATAAGCATTATTTGAATGGGGGATCAGGTTATGGCGGTTGAGTTTTAGTAACGATGGTCCGTATATGAAGAAAAGTTTCCCTTGTTAGTAGTTGGAAAGAAACTCAAATTACTCGTTAGTTTTGACAAACTCTCAATAGCAGTTCTACCAAAATTGCTGGTCACAAAAACAAAAGTACAAAAATGAGTGTACTGGTAAAAATTCAATTCTCACTGCTCTTTGGACGCGTTCAATTGCTCAAAGCCAGTCTCTAAAATTTATTGCTGCCATAAAATGCGTCGATTTCTCGTGCCATTATCACAGCTGGTCCTCAAAAATTCATTACCATATTGAAGGAAATTGCATTGGATGGAAATTACTATGCCCTGTATGACTGTCGTTTCTATCAGAAACAAAACCAGTTTTCTATGCCATTCGGTCACAGATTTCGACACATCTAAAGACACCGTTTGTTGGAGAGAAACCTTTATTTCTGCCATTCCACATGGGGTGTAAATGTCACAAAGGAAACTGGTATTGAAGGCCATTCGGGCGGATCTTTTGACAGTTTTGGTGGCAGAGAAAATTTTACTCCCACAACGACAACAGGGCGTCTGGTTGAACACAAATGTGGTTAGATTTTATTTGGTTAAAGCTGGAATCGTGATTTGATGTCTTGTGTTTCTGATTTTTTTGTGTTGTAATCAATAGATGAAGATTATAATGAAGAATTAAGTAACTGTGCATAGTGTAATTGATTATGTGACATTTTGTTGATCAAGCAACTCGTTTTGGCTAGAAAATTGTTTATATGACCGAAGCATGCTTATTAGCATATAAATTGAGCTAGGTTTGGGACTCACGATGGCTAGACAAAGAAGGAAGGTATTTGTCAATGGACGTCTGGATAAGCGTATTCAAACGACTTTAGTGAAGGTGGAGAAAATGCACTGAAATCTGTTATTCCGAGTCGAGTGGATCATATTTTCAGCTATGATACCGGTGCTGATGACTGCGCTTGACCTCGAAATTACCTCCACAATATGAATTGCTGCTAAGATTCTCTGCCAATCATGACTATTATGGTATCAGTTATGAGCAGTCGGGCGAATTGATAACATTCAGCAAACTTCAAGCAGGAGTTCAAAATATTAGGCACAGATATGGCTGGATGGAAGCAGTTCAACAGGGTCGTGTCAAACTTCATTGAAGGGTCGTATTGAAAATTAGCAGCGATTTGGAGGTCAGGCCAAACCTCGACCATATGTTCATTTGTATCGCAATGGTGAATTCATGTCCAAAGACCAAATGAAACCCAGCATGAAGACCTGTCACATACAGGGTTACAATAAAGTGACTTAGCCAAAAACCGGTTTTTGCCATGTATATATATATTAGGGTATACGGTGGTGAAGTTTCTTTATAATAACCTGATGCGGCGAAATGGAAGCAATATTTTGATTGGTTGAGTGTTCAATTTCATAATCACAAATAGGAATTGTCATAGCAATTATTGATCATTTTTTATGATCTGCAATTTGCTATGTAGTGAACATACATCACCAGGTCTTTTCAGCTGCGTTTCACATGTTACTAATCAGGGAATGTGCAGTCAGAAATATTATATATGCTAATTCATTTTTGAACAGATTTTCCTAAATATCATACTGGTTGTGCATTATAATAAATTGTGGTAAGCAATTACTTCCTACATAAATCATGCTCACATTTGTTGAGTGGTCACAGGTGCAACCTCGTTCCTACTACAAATCAATTTCCTAAACCCATCCCTCATGGTTTGATTCACAGCTAAATAGACGAAAAATCTATAACTGTGCACGAATTCGCCTAAAACTCTTTGCACGAATTCCAATATCGCGTAGAATCTAGTCACTCCGAGGTTGAATAAAGCTTCCTCATAAGTATCGCGCAATATTGCCGGCGTGCCGCTGGAATGAGCACCCATCCAAGCAAGGGTCACTCTGAAAAGTACCCAAGCCACGTGATCGAACAACGTACTCAATCCTAGGATGTACGATAATGCGCACGCTTTCCTTTTCGCTTTCAAATCTTTCCTATCGTTGGTCGACATTAAGGACATTTTTCGAGACTGAATTTGTAACCCGATCACTGTTGCTATGTTTAATGCGAAAATAATCAAACTGAGTACGATTTTCCAAATTAGCACGAAATTGTCCAGAAAAATCATGAAAGGGTCGTTGGCGAACCACGTGGTCATTGACACGTATTCCTGTCTCTTCTGGTCGTAGAAGATTTTATATTTACCGCTCTGCCAGAAAAAGGGTGTGCCCAGGAACATGGATGCAACTACTGCGCAGTAAGCTACTTGACTTCGATTAATTTTTCTGAACAAAATTGGCAACCACACTGCGATGAAACGTTCCAATGTCAAGAAACCAGCTAATGTGGATACGGCTAATTTCAGGGCATCACCAATTGTCCAACCTGCGCCTAATGGGTTCATCCATACCATTAATATCCAACTATTCGGCAGATTATTCCTAAAAACCCTCGTGGCTCCTGACACCGCCATGATAATCATATGTACCAACTCCATACAGACCATGGCTCGGTGATAAATCATAGTACAATCATTGATTGCTAGATTTTTCAACGTAGCCAGCATTAGGATATATGCAAAGAATCCGATCACACCGCATATCATAAAACTCCATAATCCAGCATCAGTCATTGGCTTGGACAGAGAGCATTGGATATCAGAATAAAGTTGGGTGTAATCCAGAAATTGGTCGTATGTGAACTTTGTTTGATTTTCCAATTTGGAATAGTTGCCTAAACTTATCACGTCGCAATGTGATTGCTGGACTAGATCTTCAGAAATGTTCAGCATTTTGATGATTTTCTTGTGAATAAAATTTCACCTCGGTCTTTTATGGTCGGGAAAGAGAAATGAGCATGCGAGTATGGCTGATGATTGCCATAAAGCCTAGCTTTTATCTCGGTATGAAATCCCTGAGCTCATTGTACTTTTAAAATGTAAATAATTTTAAAAGGCGCATGAAGAGAGAATATGACCAAGCGTACAATTTTAATCCTAAGTAGGACAGGGCATGTATAAAACTTAGCTATGGCACTATGCACTAGGGAGTCAAGCTCATTATATCTTCTAAGTCCCTAGATTTATATCCTTCTAGGTTAATTGCACTGCACTAGAGATATAAACTCATTCCAAAACTTTTAATACCCTGCCAGGATTATTGTATAAGGAGATTGAACTTTAGGTAACATAATCAGCATTCTCTGGTTGGGCATATCCGAAATTATTGGCCTAATCCAAGTTTTCCGTTCGCTATTTTCTGTGACCCACAAATGATACTTCGTTGGCTGATAGCACATCATATAAGCCAACGTTGAGCCAAGTATGGCCTCGATCCATGGCATATCAATGAACAGTCCATATCACCATTTGCACCACAACTTGGTCATTTTTCCACATTTACAGAATATAAATTCAACATTTGCAAATATCGATTAAAAAAACATGCTAAACCATGATATAATCAGTGCCAATGTATTTCTACAGAAAGTATACTGACTGATTTTGTTCAAAAATATCCATATTATCATGGGTGCTGTCATTCAGGTCAGCATTGTTGAAATATGGATATTCTTATTCCATCACAATAGCCACATCAGCCTACTTGATTTCATATTCGTCATCCATAGGCAGGTCATCCAAAGACTCCTGCCGAATTGAGACCTGCGCCAGCCTTGACTAGGAGCTTGTCTGCCAAAGCTCTTTTGGAAATTGCTGACCAAATGAAAATGATTTAATTTGGTCATCTGCCTGAGGATCAGAGAAATCCCATCGCTGGATTTTTGATGTCGCGATTGCATTGTGGGGTGATCGAGGCTACAGCATCGTACAAACTAGAATGGGACTTCGGTGGATAACTTTCATTGCATAGGCAAAGTAAATTGGTCAGTAATTGAGTTAATTCAGCCCACTGATCATGCCGACGATTGAATAATATCTGGATCATGGCATATAGACTAGACTAGTTTCAATTTCCCTGATTTAAAATAAAGTTTTACGATATTGTTATGGTATGTCATATTAACATAGTCCATTTTCCCCGCTTTCTCTACCGTGAACCGGTCTATTGCGAAGTTGAGTTACTTTATAACAACTTTTAACTGTCATTATTTATACAAAAGCAATAATTACACGGATAAAATATGTGCATATATTTCGTGGTATACTTTGTGCATCACACATGCTTCATTATCGGATTATTTATGTACATACATGCTTATGAATACTGTTGCATGGTGATAACCAGTCCAGCTCTCACTGGTGCAACCACTGCTTGTAGTACAAGACTTGCAGCTTGTAGCACTATCTTAATAATACACATGACTTGTAGGTTGTAATTTCTAGAACTTGTAGTTTTTGAACCAGGCCCTGTTGCATGATGACAAAGTCCAGCTCAAACTGGTCCAGTTGGATCTTCTGGCCCAACCGAACGAATTCTCCTTGCCACCACCGCAGCTACAATCGCCCATACTGAAGCTTGTACAAAGGTGATTGCTGACATTCCCAGCAACCATCCCAACGCGACACCCATGGAACCGAGGAAAGCCATTCGATCGAGTTTCAAGGCATCCGTTTCTTCTTGAAATACTGGTTCCAAATCGATGATGACTAGATACGATTGAATTGGCCTATCCTTGCCACGTTCTCCCATCAACGGTGCCACGGTCAACTGAGCATCATAATACCAAGTCTCGCATGATGGCAAGCATTCTTGGTATCGGGATTTGCTGCTTCGAAACTATCGAAACAATGTCTGTATAAGATTTAACAAAATGGAACGACATAAAACTTACAACTTCAGTTGCAGCTACAGGACGATTTGAATTGGCTGTGGTGACTTGTTCATCCCCTTGAAATCCGCCTTGAATACAGATGAAAATATGATGCGGAGTGCAAATAACACTGTCGTTTGGTGTAATCGTGTCCAAATATGGCACACAACCACAACCAATGTACAATTCCTCCAAAAGAACTGCCGTCATGCATTTGGACAAGTGGTACTGTCCAGGTGCGGTCATTTCATTGAAAAATCTAAAAATCAGTTGCATGCTTTCATTATGAGAAATAATTAAACCACTACTTACTGCAAAAGCAATGGATGGGCTTTTCTGTGCTTGAATGGATCCAATCGATATTGACTGATACAGTCGTGGAGTAGAATACGCTTTCTAGTGTGCACTTTGATATGTGCCGAATGACCAACAGGTATATGAAGAATGTTGGCCTCAAATATTGATGGTAGAGATGGGGAAAAGTGGATTGCGACGTCAGTCATGTTCCACTTATGATCCAGTATTTCTCGATCGTCGATGGCGATTTGAAATGACAAGCGACTAAGTTCGGTATGTCTTGTGGTGGCCTTCATTTTTGTACTTGCGTTTTCCGCCTACAATTACAATTCTACATGTCTAATAAGCTGAGAGGGAGTGAGATTAGGTCAATGAGTTCACAAGGAATATTTAACCTCAGGTAAAATACATAAGCTTACATCAATCTTATAAAACGCGGATGTTGCTCCTCCCCAGCCATTCTCAAGACCATCTTCACAGCATGGAATTTCTCTACCATCAAACTGACAATTACTGAGGACGTTGCGGCAATGAAGTCTGCCATTTTTATAAAAATCTTTCATTCCTTTCCATTGATCTCCCATGGAACTGATGCCTCTGTAAATCAACTCGTTCAATGCCGGCAACATGTCTGGATTCAGCCACGTTTCGGAAGTTGGAAAATAAGTGGCATAGTAGACCATCCGATCTACTAAATCATTCACGTTCAACTTCAGCTTTTCCTCCCAATGAATAATGCGCGGATCATGCTCGATTTTCGGAACGATCGCGTTGATCTCATTGGAGATATATGTCCGATTCAGGGCTCCACCCACACAAACGTAGAAAGGCGGAAAAGCCATCTTGGTAGGCCCATTGATATCATTCACATTGACCACTGTACGAAATTCCACGAACTGCGAGATGATCGGGATCACTGAGTACAAAGTGAGCCCAGTAGCAACCAGCAGTATGAGGGCCCAGCTAAATTTTTCAATTCTACTATCAGCATGAAGGAAATTGTACAAACCAGCCACAGGGATTCTGTCCAAATAATGTTTTGGTGTTTTAGGTTTTCGTTTTTTTTCACTGGGTTCTGGAGGATTATCAGGAGTGATTTCAGTTCCTGTTTTATGCTCCATGTTAATAGTATAGTAGTTCTACAGATGGTACGATTTCTAATCTAAAACCTGTTCGTGAGTTCTTGAATAACTAACGCCTGTAGATATAAGAACTAAAAACCAGGTTGCTAAGTCGGTCTCCGTTTTATCTTGGATACGATGACGTTCATGAAAGGATAGAACAGATCGTGGATATGTTGTCGGTCACAATTATGGTGATAGAAGGGAAAACTTAACTAACGAGTGAAAATTGATGGAAAATAAGCAAGCTACATTTCTCTCAGGAATCACCTGATATAGCGAGTGAATGAATCATGCGTAAATAATGTGAGGAGAGTGCAAACGAAGAACAATATATGTAGACAGAAGATCAGAGAAGGAAGACGGTATGGATTCTCTGTGCATCTGGACCAGTCCTGTATCAAAATTGATTGATCAGGTTGTAACAAATTGTGGGCTCGCCAGTCGTCCTGTGATGCATAATCTTGTAGCTGCTCGTCTGAGGTACGCCTAATTGAAAATCAGGCTTATTATAATGGAAAAGTTTCGTACCTACAAAAGCAGAATTTACTACATCAGACTTATAATTTTTTAAAATGATGCTTTCATTGCCACGGTCATTGGGATGATAGCCAGCCAACCATATGGGCCGACATTGGGCCAAGTATGGCCTCGATCCACAGTTCATCAAGCTAATAGGGTCTGTCCATATCACCAACTCCCCCTGGGTCAAAAATGGTTATTATTCCACATTTACAGAATAGAAATGCAGCAACTGCAATTATCGATAAAAACATGTTAAAATCTTGAAATAATCAGTGCCAATTCATTCGTAATGATTTTTTTCAAAAAATGCACATTTTCATGAATGCTGTCATGCAATGCAAATCAGCATATGCACTATTGAAATACGATATTCTTCTAAATCCGCCTCATTGGCCACATCAGCCTGATTGGTTTCATCAGCGTCATCCACAGGCAGGTGATCCAAAGACTGCTGGCGATTTGGGACTTGCCAGCCTTGTCCAGGCGCTTACTATGGCTTTTGTCAACCTTTTTTGCTAGTTGCTGTGGCAATAAAAACGATCTAATTTGGTTTCCAATGTTCCCCAGAGTTCTTTACTGCGTTTGGCATTTTGGTAAAATAAATCGAATCGAATCAAGTGATCATCTGCCTGAGGATCAGAGAAATCCCAACGCTCGATTTTGATGTTTCGATTGCACATGTGGTGGTTATCGAGCGAGGAAACATCGTGGTACCAATTTTGATTTGACTTCAGTGTATAGCTTTCCAAGCAGATGAATTGTGCCACTGGGCATAAATAGTCCTAATTTCATTCAACTGAGGTTGCCAACAATTGAATAATATCTGGATCACGGCATATGAATATGACCAATTTCATTGTCGTTGATTTAAAATAAAGTATTACACCATTTGCATGGTAGCAGCCAGCATTGTCTGATCTGAAGCAGGTCAGCATTGATACCATTTTTCTGGATCATTGGTGTCTGAGACTGTTGATCTTTACTGTTTGGCATTTCATGGTCCAGTCTATGTATTACTTTATTCTTTGTACCAATCTCATTTTTGTGTAGAACTTTCAGCCACATTGTTATATGTTCATTGATCTAATTTTCCAAATTTAGTCTTTCCTGCATCATATCTGTTGAACATCGAGCAGTGATTGCTTGCTGCTTGAAAATGTAATCTCTGCAAGCTTGATGATCACTGCATTCATTTTCTGAGCTTTTGTGGACATATCTTGGCCGCTTACGTCGTAACAGTTTGGGAACCGTTTGTTAAAACTGTGCCATGTTTCGGGACTTGTGAAAATAGCCAATTGACACTGGTATGCTGCATAATCTTGTGCATGCTTCTCTCGCTGCCCAGCTCCTGGACTGTCCGCCATGGTGACATAATCCTGATCCTGGATTGGGCATTCTGGAAATCGTTTCACATAATGTGTCTGGTTGACTGGATATAATCCAGACTGAACATAATCATGTCAAGCCATATTTTAAATATCCTGAGTCTGATTGTTCGGAAATCAATCATCATTATTTCTGCTAGGTGTGCCGAGGAAAATCTTCTAGCCAAAGATTGTCGAGTCGACTGAACTGGAACATGATGTAATCTTATCACCATCACTCAAATCGGTGGAAATGTGGTAAACTAGAATCACTCGAATTTTAAGCGGCTGGACTGGACCAGCCTGCTATATTTTTTTCGGCACTGGAATCTTGGCCTTGCATGCGACCATTCCAGCAATTCTGCAATTTTGCAGCTGACGCATCTTGTATGATTTCTGCATTCGATAGAGATGATCATTGTTTCAATAGTCCAGGTAGTGTTACGTTTGGAGAATAGGCAGGTAGGATGAGAGACGACCGTTCTGGAAGTAAAGTCAAGTCGCGCATATGAATGATATCGATTTGGGTAGAATCCAACAGGTTGAATCGCTTTCAAAGTACACAAAAGTTTGAAACCTTCAGTTCACTTTTCACAATTGGAAATAATTTTCAGTATTTTAATTTGGATAGTCCAAAAAGGCATTCTCCAGGATTGGCCTTGCCCAGTAAACATCATCAAGGAAAATAATAAGACCAAACCAATTTCACTCAAAATCTTTTAATTTCATTGAAAATACGTTGACTTTTCTTGACTAACCATAACAAGATTGTTATACAGACACAAGACTTTTGCCAATGACCTCAAAACCTTTCATACTCAACTGTCACGGTGTCAGTTAACGGTAACTGTGCCATCCAGGCTACCAATAAAACGAGTTCAATAACTTAGGAATGTATACAGGCCTGCTGGCATTGAACGTAAACTCTTGAAGGCCAGAGTGCAAAGTCCACATCAATATAGTAAACAGTAACACTTTGTCAAGTGCCAGGATTTTTTGCCGGTTTGAATGACCATAGCTGTACTTCACAAGCATGTTGAATGGCTGTATACCTAAACCGAAATGCCTGGCCACTTTTTGCCTGGAGATTGGTGCGCATGGCTAACAAAATATCGATTCTCCATCATGGACAGGAGGCAGAAGGCACACACGCATTCATGTGGCTGTCATTGCATGTTGAAAATGGACGACACATGTGGTCGATAAAGAGGAGCTTTGGGAAATAGAAAACCGTATAACTTGCTAATGACTGACTGAATTATGATGCGCCTTTGATTGCTTTATTAATTAAGATTGTGATGTTCGACTTGATGTTCCAGTACCTCTAAAACACAGGACCAAGTTGATATTTAGCATCATCAAATTTGAAGACATTAATTATGAGTCTGCACTTCGCTAAAAAAATTTTTTGATACATTCTGAGATGAGTACATTGACGATTCTCACTGACTACAAAGAAAACCGGACACAAGCAAATTTAGCACAAATGAGACTGACATAGATGCAAACAGTAAAATGAGCACAGTTTAGCTAATGCATATAAGCTGACATTGGTTGGTAAGAAAAAGGATGGCTAATGGATACCCCAGCACACCTTCGAAGGCACTAAGGTAATTGTTGATGGATGAAATAATCCAACGATTCCCAGATGGTAGCATTTGGACTATGTTTGGTACAATGCATGTGGCAATAACGATACTGTTGCATAGAGTAGATTATGCGGGTGAATGTACATACATAGGAACGAGACGCCATTTTGATGCCCACAATTTGATATCCGCGGAAGATCACTAGTAGCATAATTTATGCAGATTGAGTGAATACATTGTGCTACCATAATTGACAGAACAAACGGAAGTTTCGTATAATTCAATTAGCTTCTTCCGAGGATAGACCCGTAATGCATGCAAGCACAGAAGCTATCTGAGAAACAGCCAATTTTTGCCAATGCTCATTGCATGATGCAGATAGCAGCAAAACCATTTGAAGAAATAATGTATTGAGTAGTCGACAGGTTTACTTTCCCCGGCAAGTTATTCCTCGGTTGCAGATGAAAGTTTCGTTTTAGTGTGAACTGATGGTGAATGAGGTCGAATATGTGGATTGTAAATTAAACGAATCCACGCCTACTATCAACAGCTGCCAGTTAAACGTTCCAGTTCCAAGTTTCATATGGTGCATATGCAAGTAGCAGTCTGGTGTGTACCTTCTATTGCTGATTGTGAGTTGAAAACTCCGAAATCCAATCAGAATGGCATTTCTGACGCTAATGATGATCTTAGTTGATTGCGATATCTGTTTATGACCGTTCATTATGTGGTAAGCTTCCCAACATTGAAACGAGGATATCACACTGAAAAATAACGAACGCCATGTGATTTTCGCAGAAGCTAGTTGTCACATCGGATGTGCATGAGGTTCGACCAGCAGTTAGACGATTGAGGCTATGATGTTGCACTGGGGCATCGGCACTGAATTCTTAAAATATGGGTTAAGTCCATCATGATTCTAGGCGCTGGAATGAAAATGTGACGCAAAAGAAGTATTGCATCAACAATGCACATCTTGCAAAAAATTTTCTCAATAAAGCTCCAGGCCGATTCATTGAAAAACATTTCGAATTCCTGTCAAACAGTTTTTGCTTGTTTAATTTCCCATATTTGTTTCTCGACTCCTTTTTAAGATGAACCAGTTCCAAGTGATCCTCACTCACAAATCAATTCTATCATGTGCGTAGCCTAGAACCAGTCAAAATTTGCACAAAAATCATCACTAACTGCGCTTTGCAAGGAACAGACCATTTGACCTTATCAGTGAAGTTGCATCGATGTCTGAAATACAAACCGACGTTCCAAAAATGTAGCCAAGCTTTCGACTAGAGACTATCAGGAATGGTATCACCCCCAGTCACGAATCAAAATTTAGGCGGTTGTCATTGCTTTTTGATGCTCAGGTGGAGGAAAATGAGTGAGTATAGACTATACAGGTCGAAATGATATCTCTTGCTTAGCGCGATCCAAAGACTGCTATCGTCATTTTTCCTAATAGCAATAACTAAACCGCGTATTTTCTTAATTTCCAACAATCTGTTCCATTCCACGGCTGACGATTCATATGCTTCGTCCATATCTGGCTCTCGAAGCAGGATATTATCGCTCATAAATGCATGCCAAATGCCATGTCTCAGTTTCATCAGTTAGACGCAAAAGGCCAATGGTTGTGTCAAACGAGTCAGTACAGTTTCTTTGGACCTTCCTAAGGGCATGAAAGAAAACTATATCATGTACAAGTACAGTACGCCTTTGTTCCATTTATTCAGAAGGTTCATATTTCTCACGAAAGGAAGCAATGGTTGCTTTGAATTATTTACATGATAATATTTGATAATAAAGCAGGTATCTTTTATTGCACTTGAACGGGGTGTCATTAGCTTTATTGTCTGTGTTGACTCTTCTTAATGTGGATTAGCACACGCTGTGGCTGTGGCAGTATCAATACCGATTACAAGTGCTGTCAATATTCGTCCTTGTTTTCGATTGTGATCCTGCAGGATCCGTTATACGTGGAAACTGTTTAGCTGGGCTTTGAATTTCCATAGTGACAGTAACTATACCAATTCGGAGTATGACTCTGTAATTGTTAATCTGAATTATAAGAAATTCAAAATAGCTGGGATGTTTTAAGCAACAACTATGCCAAGAACAAGATCAGTCTTCTTTCTACGCATTGCAAATATAATAAGTTGAAACTCCGCTATTCCACTTGTTAGGACTGTCATAATATGGTTGAGCAAATAAACAACATGATGTGATCGCTTACTGCGAGAATAATTGTTGTCCATTGGCATACATTTTTAATGGGGATTGTTTCTCATTTTGTCAACAGCTGACTGTTCAGCCAAAAAGCTCTGAGGTTAGGCAAGTGCCCATGAAAAGGATTTGATTGTGAACTTGCAATCAGAACCGTATAAAACAGCTGCAACCGAAAGAATCCAGTTTCACAGTCTGATATAACGTTGACCCGAGCAGCACTCTAGCATTACTTTCTAACCAAAAGTTTGGCATTGCTCTAGCTGATATCAGTCAAGCTAGGAAACGTTGAACCTGTATCGTATACTGACAAACAAATAATGATTGCCTGTAAATGATTCAGCAGTGTCTTGCATTGCTAGATTAGTTTTGCGCTAGTCATTCATACCAGTTTTAGAAGACATACGGCTTTTCTTCAGGAAATTGCTCAGGCTGATAGGCTTGTCATCGTGATTACGCTGAACCTTTGTCTAGCCAATACAATATGCCAAATGTCATCATCACTTCTTCACCAGTTATTTCACAATCCCAATCCAAAGTGGCATAGTGACCAAATGGGTTCCATCGTTTGGATTACACAGCAGTTGTTGCTAGCAAGTGTTGGCATTTAGTTCCTCAATGCTTTGCCGAACATTGAAACCGAATTTTAAATCTTGTAGAAGTCTATTTACAAGCAGTTGTGTAAACGTAAAATCAAAATCAGCAATGAATGAGTAGCAACATTTCCTGGAAAGTCCAAAACGAACATTATCATCGATGATGCCATTTTTATGTATTACAAAAACAGCACGATCGATCCGCGTTAAAAATGAACTGGCAAAAACACCACCGAAAATAAGCGTCTGCCTTTAGCTTCAATAATAAATTTAGAAAACAATGGCGACCTGACTTATTATTGCCAGCTGTGCGAAATAATTCTTAACTTAGACGAAAACATGTTTTGATTAGGATCCAGATTTGGATTAACAGGAACAACATCGCCTGGGGATAACTTCACTAATAATGATAAATGCTATCAAGATTTCACTATGATTTGTCGATACAATACGTATATCCAAATCTTCAAACAGCAAGTGAAAACAATATGATACTCTGAACGTGCTGCTAAACCTTTGTAGTTGTGGGCCATAGGCAGGATCTTCCAGTTGAGTAGTTAAAAGCGAAAAAGGCGTAATCCCTGAGTCAAAATCGCCTGTTTGGTTTCACCAAGTGTTGAAGATGGCATAAAAAACTTTTGTTAAGCGTGAGTTTTTTCTTCAAAATTTTGTTCCATTTTAGGCAAGGTTGTAGCATGACATTTGAGACGCATCTATTTGTGGATGCAGTCAGGTGGAAGTAGTCTAATCAGTTTCTTTGAAATTAGTGGACGTTGTGCGGTATTTAATATTGATTGTTAGTGGTGTCAATATGAATTGTGATGTTTCTTGTTCAGATGCGTCATCCGGCAAAGAAAGAACTGGACAAAGGTGTTCTGTGGTCTCAATGTCTGAATCTTCTGAATGTTGGTCGTTTGGTTGTGAGATTTTGAGCCGACTGCTGTGAGCTTATCAACGTACTTTTCATCATGCAATGATCAATCAATTCAGCTGTTGCAATAGTGAGCACTATTTTTGATGATCCAGAAAATATGCGACTGTGAAAAAGTTGTTAGCTAGTTGAATAATTTCTGCCCACTGTAATAAGTTCAAAAATTAGTATTTCTTTTCCTGTATGACATGTTGACAGCATGTGTCAGAAGGCGCTAAGTCTAGGCAAGGGTCCATGAAAAGGAGTTGATTCTGAACATGCTGGCGCATCCTGATACAGCAGATGCCAAGGGAAGAATCCAGTTCGACATTCTGATACGATGTTGATGCATATAGTGGTTTTTGCGAATGGATTGCAGTTGATGTGAATATAAATGTCGCTTTTGAGAGAGGCAAACAAAGTCTATGTGCCACACTGTCAAACTGCCTGATAATTACGTGTAGCTAGTCCAGGCTTGGTCTAGATAACAATTGTCAAACATTCATCTTGGCTCCTTCCAACCATCGGCTGGTACACAAGGAAAAACAAATGGCAACCAGACCGATGACTGTGTGCTCCAATAGTGAGAACACGTCATTACACGTTTAGATAATGAAACAAAATTACCAAGAACAAAGACTAACACATAACGACCGACACCAGTCATGGTGTCTGGCATTTTTTTAAATGTCACTGTTTGCTCTCGACTGACAATCCCTTCACTGGAGGTTGCGTCAATGAGTGAAGCATTTTGGCAATTCTCATCAATTGATGTAAGGTAATAATGCACCAAGCATACAGTACATAGCATCTAAACGAAAGCAGTTTGCTCTTCTGCATACCTTAATAGTAAGCAATGCAATGTTTTAGCCACTGGTTGAATTTAATGCTGAAACTCTGACCGATAGCTTGAATCCTGGATTACTATACCAGTAATGTGGTTGTTTGTTGCTGCATAGCGGATCGCCAAATTCCAGTCAAATGACCAATCTCAGTCTAATAATGATTTTAGTGTTCTTTCTTTTATCATTTACGCCTGTCACTGCATGATTTGATTTCAGGCGTTGGAATGAGAATGTGACGCAAAAGAAGTATGTTACACACAACGTAGATTATTTTGAACGATACTATGTCGCACCACTTCGTTCAGAAAGTTTTCTAATTTCAAGTCAAACGGTTGTCTCCTGACTGTTCTCGAAATCCGTATTTCTGCCATGTTCTGTTGAAGATAGCCCATTTACTGTACAAGGCTCACTGATATCAATAATTCTATGGACCTGCTTGTTAGATCAGTAAAAATTAGGAGAACAACTAGGGTATGTTCATACATGTCCCAGAACTGTTTAGACAAAATCGGTTTAAATAGTAATCTGTTTGAATGCTCCGCTAGACTGTTATTGGGAATTTCGAACAGTCGCCCACTCCTAGCGTTTCTATTGAGCTGCTGACCATCGGTTCAGAAACAGTCCAAATTTTCCCAATGCTCAATAACTGATGCTCTGAGTAGCAACAACATGCATAATGTACTGATCGGTGTAGGTGGGTCACTATTTGATGACGTCTATAGCTTCCCCAGCAATTTCTACCGCGATCCCAGATGAAAACTTCATTTTGCTGCTAAATTTTATGGCGAATGATGTGGAAGCATTGTGTTCCAAAATGGTCGATTCAGTTCGTAAATTAAATGATTCGATTTTCAACATCCAGATGTAACCTTTTAAAACATCTGCCAAGTAAACAATCCAGTTCGCAAGCTTGAAATAGTGTTGTGCAACAGTTGAAAACTCCACAACTCCAAGTCTGACTGTGAGTCTAACGATTGTCTAAGTTTTCATAACGATGTTTATGTGGGACGTTTCCAAACACTGAAACCAATATGTCACACAGAGAAAATATGCAAAACACCATGCGCATTTCGCAGATGTTCGTTGTCACAGCGGATGTGCATGAGCTTCGAACAGAATTTCGACGATCGACATGATGTAGTTGTAATTGGAATCGCTCCTGACTTTTTGAAATGTCGTTTAAGACCGTCATTATATGGTATGCTTCAAGGCATTGGAATGAATTCGTGACGCAAAAGAAGTATTGCACCCACAAAATGTACATCTTTCAGATTGTCATGTTGCAATAATTGATCTTCTAATTAGTGTCCAAACAATTTTGATTCCTGGAATCTACGTCCATACTTGTTGCTCGACACTTGCTCACTTCCTTGTGACATGCGTAAAACAATGCTATCATGAATTTGTTGCATGGTTAAGATTTGCATAAAATCATCGCAAAGTGCCGATACATCACAGAATGGATTTCAAAAACAGTACCTTCTTCAGTTAAGTTGCGTTGGTTGTCTGAAAGCACAAAGCGAAATTCCATAAAAAGCATCGAAGCTTTCAGCTCGCGATGATCAATAGCATGAACACCCTGGCTATCAGGAGTCCAAATTTAGCCAATTGTCATTGTTTGCTGACGCTCAGAGGGAATCACTTTTAATATAGACTGCACGGATCGAAATGAAATCGTTTGGTCAGCGCTATCCAATGGCTTCCAGCGTTGTTTTCTCAACAGCAATTACTTAACTGGCAATTTTCTTATTCTGCAAAATCCATTGCATTCCACCACTGAGGATTGATAAGCGTCTATCCCATGCTCTGGAAGCAACCTATTACTGTGATTATAATTGCATGGCATATGCAACGGCTCGAGTTGAGCAGTTCGAAAACCAAATAGCGACATTCTCTGGTTAAAATCGTCACTTTGGTATTCTTGAGAGGTTTTTAAGAGCATAAAAACTCCTGTCAGGTGCACGTTATTTCAGAATGTAAGTGTTTGGTACAGTTCTACAGAGCTCTTCAGTTAAAGAACGGTTGGCAGCCTTGCTTGTAGTTTCACTCAATTTTGAAAAACAGTTATATTTTATCGCAGTTGGGTGTGGTGTGACTAATCTATGTAGTCTTCGTTGGCTGTATATGCGCTTGTTGATGAAATTTGGCTAGGATGTGACTGTTTCAATATATACTGATTACAAATCCAGTCCATGTACCTCATTGTTAAGTATTGTACCAAGCAGTCCATTATAACTGGATGCTGGAGTGGTGGTAGGATATGAATGTCCTGGGTGAAAGCGACTATGCCACTTCGAAGTCAATTCTCAGTAATTCTCGACTGGATTTGTGTGAACTCCAATCAGTTCGAATATTTTGAGCCGTCACGTGCAAACCAAGAACAAGATCAGTTTTCTTTCTTCCTTTTGCCAAAATATGAAATCAGTTGGAACTCCGCCTCTCCAGTTGTGAGCACTGTCATAATATGGTAGCAAATAAAACAAGTAAGTCATCGCTTGCTAAAGTCAAACCGCACAATCTGGATCCAGGTGCCCTCCAGTGTTTCCATGGTGACTAGCCCTAACCTAAGAATCAAAGCCATACTTTTGCACGTGTGCAGTCTTTTTCTTGCTATAAGCATTTTTTAAACTATGGATCCACTAATGGCGGTTTGACTTTAGTTGGATACTGTCGTTACGGTCTGTCAGCATAAATTTTTAACATTGTATGGATTTTTTCTGTCAACTGTTGGCAGCATGTATCCAAAAAACAATGAAACCAAGCAAGTGTAATTTGTCATGAATATGCAATCAAAACTGGACAAGCAGCTGCTGGTGACAGAATCCAGTTTCACAGGCTGAGTATGAAGTTGACGCAGTAACATTTTGGCTAATTGGTTTTTAACCAAAAGCTTTACCTTCCTGTTGCCAATTTCAGTCAAGCTATGAAAGATATGTACTAGGTCATTTCAATATTCGCATTATGTTTCAGGAAATGAGTTAGATGAGCTGCTCCAACTTGAAACAATGGGCATGATATGTTCAACTTTGCTTTCTTTATCGGTTTTTTCAGTTACTGATCTTGATTTCCTTCAGCTGTTCAATCCCAGTCTTGACATTGCAACTGTCGGTCATAATGGTTATTTCTTGTCATGAATTTGGTGAATGATGAAAGAATATTTTGAGAAACCCATTGGTTTCAGTAACGATATTCCCATCAGGATTACACCTGGCACAATCCAGCTGGTGATTGTGAATGGATATTGGCCTAAGCTCGGCCATAGCCAACCTCGTCGATCACCATATCGATACAGTCCTGTGATAATTTGCAAGTATAGCAATCAAGTACCAACTTCAAAATTGTCAGGAATGGAATCAGTATGTGCACAAAAGTTCATCCGAACTGAATGTGCATGGCTTCTGGATTTTGTTGTATTGTTCCTGTATGAAAGTAATGCCGTATTGTGGATTGATGACAGTTGCCATACCTTGAACAATTATAGTTTTTATTATCAATATCGACAAGAAGTGTTATAGAAGTTCGCCAGACCAATACCAGTAGGAATACTTTGCGTTGCACCTGCTTTTGCATGTTAATCCAGTTCCAGTATGTTAACCGGTATTCCACCACGTTTTATTTGTTTTCGATCAAACTGCTACTTCTACAACCTTGTAGGCTGTGGATAAGGCAACCCTT
>JAQIWJ010000642.1:0-17931 GCA_034695185.1 Discolaimus major
ACGTGCTAAAATATGGTTATTGATTCTCAGGTTAGGCCAAAAGACAGGAGGGCAGAGGGGATCAGCTTATGGCGGTTCAGGTAGTACCCCCATATCACCCCTGCGCCTTGTGTATGTATATTTATATAAAGAACATTCCAGCAAAACCTAATTGGACAGGGTCTAATTAGGGATTTCGTTGACAACAAACTGGCGAAGATAAGAAAGTTCTTGACGAATTAAAGACGTCATTAACCGGCTTGTGTATGTGTGAACATATTAATTGGTTCACGTGTCCAGTGCAATGCACGGACCGAAGTCAAGTTCTAGAAATCGTCCGAACATGCTTGTAAGAAAAACGTACCCTCTTTATATGGTCATTCTTCAACGTAGTCTTTCAGTAGAAGCAAAAATGTTATTCAACGGTGGATCGGCCGAATTGGCTTTATGGGATTTAGTTTCGAACGACGTATTGGAATTCATTTTGAATTTCGATCAATGCCAATATAAATTCAAATTTCCCTCCACATCAAGCGACGAATCCAGAGCGGATTTTTCGAAAATTCATCTCGAATCTCAATGTACAAAACGCGAGGATACGAATCTCAACGACGAGGCCATGCAATTGCGCAATGAAGCTCATCGGGAAATTCCCGCCGGAAATTCGAATTTGAAAAGTGCCTTGAAAAAACGCACTGATCGAGGTGATCGGAAGCGAATATCGGGTACGAATAGCCTTGGTCGTCGAGTCACATTCGCTCAACCGTTGATTATGAATGATCAGATCGTAAAAAATTCCGATACATGGCCACGTATGGCTACGAAATCAATAATTCTTTATCCTGATTACGATCTTATGGAATTGTGTATATGAATATGAATGCAATATTTGATTATTCCATGAATACATGTGATATCAGATTCAGAATCACCATCATCGATTATCCTAAAATCCAATACTCAAATGGCCTGTTTCAGCGGTTACAGTATGCCAAGTGAAAATTGAATATCGATTTTTATCGATCACAAATTAATCCAGACCCCATATGACCGTGATTCTTGACACAATTCAGCCTGCTTTATCTCTTACTCAATGTATGATCAGACAAAATTCGATATTTCGCAATTTGATCACTTTGATCAACTTTTCACGCAAGGCTGATCCATGAAAATAAACGGCACCACGAGATTCTCCGTGGTCGATTATGCTAGAAAAACATGTTTTTATCATGATGATGCCTTGATTATGGACATTTTTAACGGCCTCCGGATTTTCCTCGGAGCGGTTACAGTATGCCACCAGAATCGGGATCGATTTTAATCGATCACGAAGCGATTGGAGAGACACGTGAATAAATTTTCCTAGACATCTTTTCATGCTCTATCTCGTGGTCGTATTTATTTCGATCAGATCTCGATATTTCGAAAATCGATAATTGTCATCAACTCTTGGATTTTCGGTGATAGGAGAAAACTGAAGACACCAATCGATGCAGCGTGGTCGATTCATTCAGATCATGTCTGATATTTGTGATTTTTGCAAGAATTATTCCCTTTATGAAGTGGCTATGAAATTTCCGCATCAGCTGAGCCCAAATTTTGGTCATGCGTTTGGATAATGAGCCCCATCAAATTATGGCATATTCAGAAAATCCATATAGGCATAAAAAATTTCGGGTAGAAAAACTTTCATGTACATACAAATAAAACATGTTTTGAGACTGAACAAGTTTTTGCGTGTCAATACTATTTCCACAAATTCGCACAACAAAAGCCCGTAATTTCATTGAATCCCGATTACAATTCATCAAAGTGATGCTGGTTTTTTCGTTCAAACCAAGATTAGCATCTGCTGGACGCGTTGAAAAAGACGAAATCCCTGCAAAAGTACTAATCCATTGCCAAGGAATTCCGGAATAAACGTTGGCACTGAGAACTTTTCAAACTTCCCATGGGGGGGGGGGGAGGTTTGACTTTTAGAAAACTGAAAACGTTCCTTCAGTTTTAGTTTTAGCTGGGATTTTTGATCGATATTGATGCGTGAACAATTGCGATGATCGATTTGTGCGTTCACCTTTATTTCGTCACTTCTAACTTGCACAAACAAAAAGGCAGAGCAAGGAAATTTTATGGCTTCTAGTATGTACATACATAATATGCATGTAGGAAAAAAGTTGCACGTTTTTAATCGTAAAACGAGAGGCTGTTTTTAAAACTAACCGACGTTTGAACAGCATTCTTGGTGTCAAAATGTCAAACTTGATACAAAGCGTCGATTGGGGGAAAGGCCAACCTTCTTGGCTTTGCGTTTTTCAGTCTGCAAGAAAGGATTTCCATCGGTTAGTGGTAATCCAAGAAGTTTCAGACAGGTGACGATCCACTTAATCCAGTGATCATATTATTCATTACTCAAAAGACACCGCGTTTCGCTGAAGATTCCATGCGAGATCTTCTAAACCCAAGGATTTTCGAACCAGGTGCGGAGTGAGAGTGGAGGTTAAAAAAGTTTAGTCCAAAACTCGTTCTTCCTCATCTGCGGATTCTTTTCTTTACTATTGAAACAGGTGCATAGCCGATGGAACTCGCGGGGGGGGGGTGCTTTTCCGCATTTTGTCCTTGGAAAACTTTCGTTTAAATAGTGTGAAAGGGGGCAGGCGATTACAAAGAATCCGGAAATGCCTGGGATAGGGAGATGATGCATTTCCTCCCATTTTCAGCCTCCCTGCTTGATTTCCTATTCGACGGTGATAAAAACTTTCATAATACGACCCTACTACACAGGGTGGGGGCCATATCTATTTTATAATTGACCCTGGTGGTGTTGGAAAGAAGCTGGGTTTTTTTCTCCCTCCAGGGTTCATAGAAGCGTGTAATCGATGCGTTTTTACATAAAAACTTCTGCGGATTTGGGATTTACTCCGAAAAAAACTCATTATTCAACTGATCTCCGATTCAAATCCGTCAGATTTACATTCAATTACCAGATCCTAGCCCGAAGTAGAAATGAAACATAAGCTTATATGTCCAAAATTAGCCCTTATTTTTCACCCAATCTATGTATTCACCTGGTCAATTTTCGTAAACGATGCTTGTGTAAACTTCAATGCTTTGGGGGGGGGGGGGGAAGCCAATTTTATCTCTGTTTATATAGGTCAATAGAAAAGATACCATAGAAATATATTCGGGCCTAGATTTTCTGTGCTTCCTTTCTAAAGATAAAGAAGCCGACTTCGAATTTCTTGCCCATATGGTGACGGCACTTTTGAAAAATCGTCCTCCCCCCCCCCCGAATTCGCAATGTAAACAATTTATGGAAGCACTTTGCTAAGTTTTTTTTCTCTCGGAAGCGATCTTTTGAAATTACAATAGCTAATGACACTCGGGACTTGTGGAAAGGGGAATATACAATTTATGAGAGTGCCAATTTGTATTCAATTTCTAGGATTACCTCACCAGTTCCCCTCATTCAATATAATTACGTTCATTGGAATCCGAAAAGGCTGGCCTTCTGACCAGGCCCCACCAGTATCACCGCAGAACATTAGCCGGATTAAAATTTTCTCATGTAAAAACATCACTAGTGATATTTTGGGCCTAAAAACAAGCCGTTCCGGTGGTGGCCGAAAAAACATGTACACTAATATGGGATATTTGCTGATTGCGCAATTCTTAGTATGGCCATGCGTATTGGGCCAAGAATCGATTGCAGCCGAGAAATTCAAACGCGAATTCAACGATTACGTGGAAGTGAAAACGGAGAGCGGTTGGATTCGGGGATTGATAAGTAAAGTGGAGGGCGTCGAAATCGTCTCCTACTTAGGCGTACCGTATGCTAAACCGCCCATCGGTGATCAGAGATTCGCCGGTCCACAAATCCCGGCCGATCCGTGGCCGGACGTTAGGAACGCGACGGAAGTGGGTTCGGATTGTTACAGTATCCGCGACATCACATTCCCCGGTTTCGAGGGCTCGGAAATGTGGAATACGGCGTTGAACTTCTCGGAGGATTGTTTGAATTTGAACGTATGGGCGCCCAAAGACGCGTCCAATTTGACGGTTATGGTTTGGATATTCGGCGGCGGATTCTTCAGCGGTAGTCCGTCGTTGGATTTGTACGATGGTGGAATATTGGCCGCCACGGGCAACGTGATCGTGGTCAATATCAATTATCGATTAGGACCGTTCGGATTCCTGTACATGGGCGACGAGACGGCTAATCTCGGATTACGAGATCAACAAGCCGCCTTGAGATGGTTGAATAAGAATTTACATATTTTCGGCGGTAATCCGCACCGCGTAACGTTGTTCGGAGAATCGGCCGGTGCGGCCAGTGTTAGTACGCATTTATTGGCGCCCGATAGTCAAGAGTATTTCCAATATGCCATCATGCAAAGCGGCAGTATCACCTGCCCGTGGGCGCAAAGAACCATGGCGGAATCTCGAAAAGCCTCCAAAGCATTTCTTCAAAAAATCGGATGCGGCAATGAAACGCATTCGGATGAATGGAGTATTCGATGCGCCAGATCGATCGACGCATCGATCATACATAAATCGTACCTGGAATTCGCCGCTACGGCTACGTTCATGGAATTTCACTTCGTCCCCGTACAAGAGGAGAAGGTGTTTTTCAAAGGCAACGTATTGAAGCATTTGAAAGAGGGGAAATATAAAAAAACCTCCATCATCGTCGGTACGGTGACGGACGAAGGTTCGTTTTGGTTGCCTTATTTCTTGGATACGTTATTCAGTAACGAAAGCCAAAGTTTGATCAATTTACGTCAATACAATCAAAGCGTATTCGTTGCGTTCAACGATTATTACTATTTTCCGCCCGTAATACGCAAATCCATCGCGTATCATTATATGAATAGTATAATTTCGAAAGACACCACCCATCCGGTGGAAATACCTGAACACACGTACAGGAGTGCCATATCGAAAATCGTAGGCGATTATATATTCGTGTGTCAAACGTTGGATTTCGGTGATCAGATTCTGGAGAATGGCGGATCGGTCGTTTATATGTTCCAATTCAATGAACGATCCTCGGTCAATTCGTGGCCGAAATGGATGGGCGTTATGCATGGATACGAGATAGAGTATTTCTTCGGCGTTCCGTTGAGGTCGGCCGGTTATACGGAAGCCGAAGTGAAATTCAGTCGAAAAATGATGCAGTATTGGGTCAATTTCGCCAAACATGGGTATGCGTTTAGGCCTGGCGTACTGTAGCCGCTGTTGGCGGAATGCCAGCTGGCATACTGTAGCCGCCAGCATGAATTCATGCGCAGCTGTATGTTTGCATTTCGGCGTACTGTAGCCGCTGCTGCATCAAGCAGGCATACTATATTCGAGCATGCCTCTAAACTTTGCTTCATCAAGCGTACTGTAGCTATACTGAAATACGCATTATTTTGCAGAAAACCGCAACTGGATAATCACATATCAGAGAATGATCAAGGGAATCACACGAGACGCCATCATCGTCACGCGCACGAACCTCATTGGCCGGTGTACGATGAGAAAAAAAGCTTCCTCATTTTGCAAAGTGCTTCTACGAAATCGGCTCACAATTTGATCGGGCATCGAGATCCGATGACGGATGATTGCACATTTTGGAAAGATATCAATCAACAGTGCCAAATGAATAATTCTATTCACGCAGGATATAAACCCCAACCATTAGGTAGAATTGGGTTTTTTCCCCAGTAGCACATTCCGACGGCACTTTTCGACATGACATTTTCTCAGCATCTTTTCTTTTAACCGAGCAGTTGCTATTCTTTACCCTCATTATACATAATCAATCATCCAATCGCCAATGGAGGGGGCCCCTTTCCTTCTTACGTCATGGGAAATGTGATAAAATAGAACTCAAACCGCTCATCCATCTTATCAACTGCGAACTTTTCCGAGTACGTTGCATTTTTCAGGGAACAATTCGACGAATTGGTGTCGGAATCGATTCGATTCCATCACATTTCATATTTTACTCGCCATTACGATGATCACCATTGCGCAATTTCATCCATTCGCGTATGGAAATGTGATTTGGGATAGCTTATGCGCATGAAATTTAGCTCGATTGCGCAATTTTGGACGCAAACGTCAAACAGGGGAGATATCGCTTAGCTTCTAATGCTTATTCGTTGTCACAAATGCAGAATTTTATATCGTGATTTATACATGATCATATTTTGAATGCCAAATAATCAGAAAAGTTCATGTCATAAAATCAAATATCAAATCCGAAATCGTCTAATATCGAAAACTAGCTGGGTCCAATAAAAAGGCACAATATCGATTATACAAAAACATAAAACGCATCCAAAATTATACAAATATCCAAATGTGACCGTGGAAAAATAGATTTATGGCACTAATCATTCCTACCGTAAGCCATCCTTTACAATATCAACTGTTCAGGGAAAGCTGAATTTTCAGAATCTGACACTGGCCGTTTCAATAACTTGACGTGGTTGATCTCCATTTTTCAACATGGCGTTGCCTTCGTTACCTAGAAACGCGATCATTCATTATTACCGATAAGCTTATTCAAAAATTAGCTTACCAAATGTGAGCACAGCTCGACGTGCTTCTTCGCGTACACTGGCCTTGCGATCATTATGGCTCACGAATGCCAATGCACTCAAACATCGACGAGCCTGAAATTTTAAATTCTGTACACGTATGTTCAAATTCTGCATTTCAAATATTGCTTACTGTAAGAATGGCTAACGCCCTGCACGCACCACGACGAGTATCCGTATCGTCGTGTTCCAAGAATGCCAAATATGCGGCCACCAAATCGGCTCGGAGTGAACCTTGCGCATTGAGTAAATAGCTTTCTGAAAAAGGAATGCCAAATTTCAGCATGATTGCATTGAGCAATTCGCTTGCAGAATGCAAATGCAAATAACATTTGCATTTGAATCTGCCAACTCACCTGCCAATGCACACAATTCGATATTCTCATCCACCAATACTAGTCCGATATGACGTAATACGTCGGCCGGTGGCGAAACTGGCACGTGTTTCAATCGTTCGATAACGCGCTGAATCTTATTTCGGACTCGACAATTGATCGTCTCCACTATCCATGCTGAAATGTACGTGCGATTTGTGCATTCGGATCAGTCAAATAATTCGCAAAAAACGACTCACTTTCGTGTGCCAAACTTTCGATGAATATGACCAATTGCTTCTCGTGGAAGCAATAGACGAATTGGAATACACTGATCACGTCCGGTTCCCACGTGCTTCGATCCGTCAGAAGATGCATGATTTTATCGAACACTGAAAGAAAAGCATGCATTACTTCAAATGCACTGAGTATGATTGCGCAATGAAGAAGCGTGCCTGATTTCAAGGAATAAGCAGATTGCGCAATGAAGGGGCGGGCATGATTTCATGCAATATTGCGCAATTCTCACCTTTTGGAACCAACTCTTCGTATTTCGATTGCACAATATGACCGTACGATCTGAGGAATTCGTGACGTAACGCAGCGGATGGTAAGAAATATCCACCAGCCCCGGTTCCCGACACGGATAACCAAACGTCTTGCAATTCCGTACTGGCGTCCAAATCGTTGAGCACTGAAAAAAATCATCATGTATTGCTTATCAGATTATACTGTCGAGACTTACATTGAGTAATTTTCGGCATGGTCATCATTGGCATCGGTTGTTTCGCCATCGGTGTCAAATATGCTAATATCGATGTTTCCACCGTCAATTTGTACAAGGCTTCTTGTTCGCAATGATGCAACGGACCGTACCCGACCAATTTCTGAAATATAATGCACGCGATCAGAATGAATCAAATCGATATCCCGCCAGATCCTTACCTGAAGCAGCATTTCGCAATGCACCAAATGATGATGCAAGCAAATATCCAAATCCGGCAGACCGAAGCAAGTGACCGTAATTTGGCAATCATCGTTGGTCGGTGATGTTGGGAAATAATCGAATATGGTGGATCTTGGGCGTTCGAATATGGTCGGATATCCTCTGAACGATTGCGATTCCTGTTGTTGATCACCATTCGATTCGCCTTTCTTCAAATATCGCCTCCGTCTGCTAGGCGTATCGTGACTGAATACGGACGACGCCGACGACGTTGGTGACGGTGGTGGTAATTGCATTTCTCCGATCCGTTTCCGCAACAAGCTCCCGTTGACGTTTCCATTGCCGTTCGATAGGCTGTCAGTAAATTGAACGCGTGGACCGTTTTGGGAAGGTCTGAAAATATGGGATTATCAGACACAATCCAAACGCAGCGCCAAACTTACCTGTTCAAGATATTATTATCCAAATCATCCATATCTTCGCTCCTGAGTCGCATTCGATCCAACCGATCCAACGTACCGTAACATTCGATTACCGATGTTCGATTGTTGCGATTTGGATGCCCATTTTGAACCGCATTTTGACGCAGGGTCAATGTTGAATTCTGAAATGACTGGTCGTGACTCAGCATGAGTCACCTGATCACCCTGTGATCCATCCAAGCCGTAGACAAATCAAGCCCACTCACGGCTAATAAAGTATCCAAAGTGAAAATAATATCCTCCAACGTTGTAAGTTCCGGGAATCGACTGGTGGAACAATGCACGACTGGTTTCAATCGACGTAAAACCTCGGCCAAATTGGGTTCTCCGTGCGAACCGTTGGTCGACTGTTTCACGGGCGCCGACGATCCATTGCTATTGGCCACGACCAACGGTGACTGCGTTCTTTCGTTTTGCACTCGAAGCGGCGGCGTAGTGATCAGTGCCGAATTCACCAGCGATCCATTCCTGGCGATACCGTTGCAATTATTCGTACGACCGTTTTGTAATAACGACGATCGTCTGGAGCTCTGAAAAACCAATGCGCATTGGATTGCTGATCAGGAAACTTTGGATCCCACTTACCCCGTTATCCAGAGACGCAATCGATTTCTGATCAATCGACGATTCCAATTTGGATGTTCCTCTGATCGACGAGGCGTTGGAATTCGATTTCGATCCACCGCCACCGTTCATTGTTGACGTTGAATTCATCAATTCGCTAGCCGTCGTCAACGGAGTCAACAGACCGTCCAGCGGGCTAAAAATAGTTTGTTTTTAGCTCGCGCTTTCGAATGCATTAGGAAAAATTGCCATTCCTGGCTCCGGATTAAGCATTATGCCGAATTGCGCAATTGCTCGGGATCCCGCTAAATCGCGCAATCGCAACGTCGACTTACTTCCAAGTGGATTGCAAACTCAATTTCAACGATCCATTCCGATTAAGATCCAACGTGATCAATTGCGGATGTGCTCGAAATAAATGCAACGGATCGAACGTCTTCTCGATCAATAGCACGGATTTACCGAATCCTTTATGCTCGTATACCTGAAATATCCGGATCCCCGTGAGCTTGGATCATCCGCGATCCGATGAATCCTTACTTTGACTTCCAATAAATCCTCCAACAGGCATTTGAATATGACCGCTTCCGCGTCCCACGTTTGAGCTTTATCCGAACCGATCTTGACTTTGGATTTCCATTTCTGCGCGCCGCATTTCAGTTGAACTTCGAATACGTCGCCTGGTGCTAATCTGGCGAATCCAGCGATGCCTGAAATATGATATTTCTCCATTTTTACGTGCCTTATGGCTCTGGAGTCTCCCCAGGAAATGTGTGGATATTTGAATTTTCTAGACTCAATCTGGACAGAATCCCAACACCCGCTTACCTTTGACCTCCACGCTCAACGTTCCGACCAACATTTCCAATTCCGCTTCCAATTTGCATAAAATATGAACCAAATCTTTCAATTGCCCTTTGAAACTGCTGGTGGAACTGAACGATTTGTGTCGTTTCGTCACCACCGACGACAACGGTTCTCGTTCACCGTCCGGTATGGTGGACAATTGTAATTCGTACAGGTCGCGTAATTCGTCGATTCGACTAGCGTGGAATGCTAATCGTTTCGAATATCGTTCGGCCGCTTTTAATTGCTGCAAAAAACACATCCACCTAGATCACCAATGGTTCAAGAACAAGTTTTAGCCTTACTTTTTGAGCTTCCACCGAAATAGTAGCCAAAACGGGCGTTTCCTTAGAAAACAAGGGATACATGCATATTTTTCGCATCAGGATTAATCCTATATTTAGCCATAGCAACCAGAATAGAAAGGCATACCTGGTCAATTGGTGGTCCGATATGGTTGTTGGACGTAAACGTATCCACCAACTGGCTTCGTAACGAATCGATATCTTGCTGAGTGACAACCATGCATTCCCTGTACAAATAGGCATCGTATTAATATAAAACAGCCAAAGGTCGCGTGCATTTTTCCAGAATAGGGTGGCGTTTTAGGTGTATTGGAAAAACTTCTTTCCCCCAACCCATGAAATTCAATCCGAACATGCTTTCAGGGGAAAAACACTAGACCCACTCCCCCGAAGAGTTCCTAACTTTTCGAGGAAATATTACTCGGAAATAGGGGGCTGTATACACGCCTACCCATATGCGCACACAAGCCTTCTCGACTTGCACTCGAAAAGTAAATAAGGGCCCGAATTAAAACTTACTTTAAAGCATCCTCCAATGCTTTGAAAACCGAATCGCATCGATGAGGTTGAGGTAATTTGTGAATGCGTATATGTTTAGTTATACTTCCCGAATTGGAACTGGTGCGAAACGCCTGAAATGAAAAAAAAAACACCAATGCAGGTCACTCAGTGAGGATTAGGTAAGAATATAGGCGTACCTTTAATTTATCCGTTTTCAATGTCCCGTTCAATTTCTTATTGTAATCGAAACCGTTAATCACATTGGACGCATTTTGTTGATTCTCCGAATTGCCCACGAATGTTGAGCATGATAGGGGTGTGGTTACTGTACTGGTCGTACTTCGCAACGTTCCATTGCCACTGCCGCTGCCGAATATTGGAGCCATATTTTCGGTACTGAAATATAATTCATCATTTTTTGATTATTCTGACTATTTGGGTCAAGGAAACGTAAACTTGGGAAGCAAATTGCGCAATTTGATTATTCTGACTATGATAGAGTCAAGGGCATGAAAACTGGGAAATAGATTGCGCAATTTGAATATTCTGACTATGGGTCAAGATGAGGCATGATACTGAAGTATTTTCTGCTTGAAGAAGCTGATTATCCGCCAGCCTTGAAAATCTAGCTTAGCTATGGGATCATGGAAATCCAACGATGGCATGCCCTAGCAGGCTCGAAATAATTAGCTATGGATTACCGTAATCCTCCTAGAGCAACCCACAAGTGCTCCACTTTTGGCAATCCAAAAATCTCATTAGCTAAATCCGGACTGAAACTAGTGATAAACTCTCACTTTTACCAATGAGAAGCTAGCTGTGTCTGAATCACGGCTTATCATTTCAAACAAACCTACACGCCTTTTTAAAAGGCGGCAGAAAACCAAGTATTCAAAGAATGTTCGAAAACATTGCTAGCATAGCAAATTTCAAAAAATAAAGCTACCTAGGCAAAGAATATCTCAAAGTAGCTTCGAAAAAGCAGTTTCAAAAAGGAAGCCTCAAAAAATTGAAGCATTTACCTAAAATCCGATCTACTCACAGACCATCTATCGGGTCGAGATTTGGATCTTCTGGATTTCCTATGTAAGCTCATGATGAGTGGAGAGACACAAAAACTGACAGCGAGACCAGCCAAATGTGGGGCATAGAAGGAAATGCTAGCTAATAAAGCAGCCTATTTACGCAGCTCCCGATGGATGACGTGGAATTTGGCTTCGTTCGACTCAATGGGATGCGAGTGGGACAAAGATTGGATCAAGTTTATACAGCCGTTCTTCCAAAAAGGCATCCAAATGCATAGCCGCATTACAATTCCTCTAGATAATCATCTAGAGGGAGGAGAAATGTGAACTTACGAGATTTCGTTCTTTCGACGCGACATGACGAAAGCTGACGAAGGCGGAGTCGACGAGACTAGACCAACGGCTAAACTTGTAGGTCGATTTTCTCTGGATAGAGAATTCGAAGCGAGAAGGATTGATGAAGCTAATGACGCGTCGTAATCTCCTTCTACTACGTAAATTGATGATAAAATTCGATCAATTTCGCTGGTATACAATCCGTATCTAGCTTTCCCACAATTCAACCAGCATCTTCCTGCATCGAGTCTAAAAATGATGCCTGTATATGGGCCTATCATAGAGCTGCTATGGAAAGTCTCCTGTTTGTATAGGGGATCGTACAAATACAGGCAAACCTAACAGAAAAACCAACCGTACATGGCTAATGTACGTACATTATTCCGCATATGGTACACTGCTGGCTGGGCATGCTCATCAGAAAATGCAGCCAAGTTTTCTAGTAAAATTCACACCACACCCCCCTGAATCAGCCTATCAAAATGTCGAAACAGGCCGACCTTTCCTCAGCATGAAATTGATAAATATTGATCCTAGACAGCTTTAACCGGTCGCTAATGGAAGCATTCGGTTCCAAAAACATACTTCCTACAACCGGATTTCCAAGATCTAATATATCCGAAGCAACCCATCTTCTCAGAAATATTCAGAGCTAACTCATCAGAAGAAGTTCAAGATCTCGCACGATGGTCAGAAAAAAGTATGGCTAACAAAAAAAGTCCAACCGAAAATGTCGCATATTTGCTCACTGGCCATCAGGAGAAGCGTGGGAAAAAGAGGGCAGCCTCTCCTCACTCGGAGGCTAGCTTCTTCGAAACTGAACGGGCTCCGTGCAAGCTAGTAGAACGGGCGGATAAAATGACTAAATTTTCACTCTCTATGGAAACCGACGCTAGCCTTTCGTCAAGGCATTTGAAATTGGATGACCAGGTTTTTTATCAACTGGCTAAGCTCGATGAATGCTAATCAGTTTTTCCAGCACCCTTCGGCCGAGAAGGATGGATGAAAATGGCCGTGTTTACTAGCTAACAACACAATCCATCTACAGCTATGGTAGAAAAATAATTTCATAAAATGATGATCCAATTCACAAGATACACGCGCAGTGGTGGGGGCATGCGAAAATATATCCAAGTGAAAATTTCCAACCACAACTGATGCGAGTGGTTGGATTGGATGGAAAAAGCAAAGCCGTCGCAGGCCAACGAGTTGAGTGAGACCCAACAGAGGAGAGAGCGGTCAATTCTCTATTCTAAAAGCACTCGACATTGCCATGCCAGAAGTCTAAAATGTCTAGCAGTAAAATTTACTCTCCGATTACACATTTCGACCAACATTGTCGAAACTGGCGGAGAGGACAGGAGACTAGACGTTCAATGTCTCCCCCCAGTCAAATTCATGAACCGTAAGCCGATTTTTGAAGCAAAAACTTGTACGACAACTGGTACCGGTAGAAATGGAGAACGATTTTCCAGCATTATCCCCCTGCTCGATTGGAAAGTGAAAATCTATGGTCAATGCCTAAGGGTAAAATGGGAATATATTCACCTGTCGATGACATATGAAAACATACACGTAACAAAAAGCTAAGCAATGACTAACCTGAAGAAATCCTAGTATACAAAAAGTTCAGCTTTACTGAAACGTGAAGGCTGCTTTTCGTGACTGTAAACTTCTCTGCCTACTTCTCGAGGAGTATCTCGTGAAACAATACCCATTGGATAAGTGCCCGGGAGGACGAACGGTTGGGAAATGCGCAAGATTATCCCTGTGCTGTCACGAAATACAAGGAAGATTGGGGCTCCGATGCGAATTGACGTCCTCGTCTTTTACAAATTTACATACGTAAAACGTCGTTCAAACGTCACGCCTTGCATTTGCCCTTATCTGCGGCCCTATACGACGTTTGACCCAAATAACGCCCATCATCAACAAGCGTAAAATGTGCTAATAAGCAATTGGAATGCTTGCTTAGCAAGCCAATAAAAGAGCCAAGGACAGTTGAGTGAGAAAATGTACAGACAAATTTGGTCATACACAACCGGAGCGTGTACGAGAGGAGTAGAGAAAATGCAGGCCAATTTACAACGGCACCACTGGGTCGAATGGAAGCCAGAATTCTGTTCGTGCGTTCAGTTTCCAATATACACAGACAGGTCCAAAAACGATTCACCTGCCCCCCCCCAACTAACCCAAACCTTTTATGACTATGAGCTGAACGTGAACTGGGGATGATCAAAAAGCGACCAAATTGTTCTCCTGTGAATGAAAAATGGCATTGCTGGACGGCCAAGTATAGGCATGACCAACAAAAACTGGCCACGGTCCAAAGCGATTGGATATACAATTCATGCGATATATGAAAACGGTTTCTGGAAAATAGAATTAGTCTCATTTCCGGTGATGTCGGCCAATTTCGTGAAATGCATGGCTATATTTAAAATATACCAGTTCCAAGTGTGAAAATTGCGCAATTTTGAGATGGAACATTTTATTCTCCTTTTCCAATTATACCAAGCAATAATCAAGCGCATGTTATTATCTTGATAGATTTTGGCTTTTTCGCTTTATGAAAAATTACCATATGAGCGGTTACAGTATACCATGCAAAATTGGCATCAATTTCGATCAACTTATTGATTCTTGATCATGCAGTAAAATAAATGCCATTTTTGGATTAAGCAGAATTAGTTTATCTAGAAATCACCTTTATACGTTGAATTTTTATTTAAGAATGATCTTGGGAGAGGGTTTGAAAATCGTGACTCCGAGCGGTTACAGTAAGCCAATGTATGCAAAATGTGAAGCCAAAAAAATTGCATACATTTTTGAACTTTCGGACCTCATCCCAAGGGCATAATCAATCGATAATCCCGATTTATACATGCTCATCGATAGAGTCGATCACGCTCTATCCAATGATCACTTCGAAATTGCCCAGCAATCGATAGTTAGGAAATCGATATTTTTGATCAACTTATCGATATCGCGCATCACTGTTGCGCGATGTCGTAAAATTGTTGCGTCACGGTTTGGTTGATTATCATGATAAATGGGATTATTTTACTGATAATGGCTCCATCCTGATAATGTTTATAAAAAGACCCATACGAAAGAGTTGAATGCCATCAAAAGCATCTTTTATGAACACTGCGTTCCATTTGGCCAGTTTTGAGGCTGATTCGTGCCGAATTGAATCAATAACGTTAAGTAACTGACGATCACTGAGATGGCCTAAAATTGATTAGCCTGACGTAGCTTATTTATCTCTTTACCAAAGGTGGTCGATTCCTCTGCTGAAGTTTACAGCATGAGTGAATACGGACCCAGCCAAAGATGCAATTTTAGAAGGCATACTGTCAAAATCAATGATTTCGTAATGACGAAAAATCCGGCAGCACTTAGACCAGGCTGAGAATATGCTTGATTGGTCAACCACATGGCCATGCGGTACGCCTGCAGAACAGCATAAATTAGCATATCCAAACGCGGATTTATTCGGCATACTTGATCGCATTTCCAAATATTCTCCATTGCCAATTTGGTGTACAAAATCTGCGAAGTTCTGACGGTCTAAAATCATGGATTTATGATCTGTGCATTTGTTGGCATACTGTAGCATGGATTTTTAGACCCATGAAAATTCAGGCATTGCCATTTCATGCCAACGCCTTTTTTCCGCATGCTTGCTTGAGACCCTGCAAACCTGATCATAAATTGCAGCCGGTCCCAACGTTAAGCTGAACATTGCGATTATGGCAATAGCTAGCAATGTAGCCAGATACATGGAAAAATTCGGATCCGCATTCGTCAATATATCGTAGGCTAATAGGATAATCGCTGGTAATATACCAGCCATGACCATGAAAATATACATGCCGAATGTTTGATTCGCATTATCCAAAGTATTACTCAAATGCATGTGGGTTTTTATCAATTTTTCCATAACACTTAGATCGAATACCGAAGTGATCTTTTCGATTTCCTTATTAAAATACTGTATTTCGGCGTAGATGAAATTGCACGTCATGACGAACAGGGAATTGGCCAAGAGCCAAGAGGAAGTTCTGAAAATGCACGAGACGACCAATGTCCAATCGATGGATTCCCAACCGACAATGGTTTCTCGACGTCTTTCAGGGAATGCCATTAATCCGACCAAAACACACGCCCACATCAAAGTGATGACGAATATTAGGATAGCCATCGTGATCCGTTGGCACGTCAATTTCTCAGCAATACCTCGTTCGTCGTTGGCTGATCTCAATTCGTGCAAAATCTTCTTCATGCTTTTCTTCTTTTCCCACCAGATCAAAAAACATATGGCCATTATTCCTTGTCCGTTGAGAACGCATACGCATAAATTCCACGTAGATTTACCACCCAGTTTCGGCTCCTTGTAATAAGTGTACGCTATTATGAACGTGGCGAATATGGACATGGCCAAAATGAGTGATAAGAAAATGTATCTAATCATGTGCATCCATTTCATGCGCGTCCATTTCATTGGCACGTAACTGGCGTTCAAGAATAGCAAAAGGCGGATCGGTTTTAGCAATTGGCTGGTTGAGTATTGAAGTTCAGGCATAGCTAGATTTGGGAATGATCAAAGTTTGATCAAGTGACCACAAATATCAGCCAGCTTTTTAATTGCCAGTTTTATCATATATTGGAAATTGCTAGCAATATAGCAACGGTTCAGCAAGGCAATTTCGCCTCTCAGTTGGTATGAAATCGATGTGAATGTAATCAGCTCGAACCGAAGTCTGTGAATAAAAAAATGTGTCCACGATGGAAAATGCCACGGTTCATTGGGTCCGTTCTTAATTGGATCCGAAAGGGCGGCTAATTTAGTTTTCTACCTTCCGCGATTGGATTAAAATTCAGTTGTGCAATGGCTGCCCTTGTGCAATGCAAAAATTGCTGTAGTCGGAACATGCAATTTCCTGTTCAGAAGCTGATGAATTTTTCCAAAGCATTGAAGATTTTAGCTTCTGAAAGTAGGGTCGAATGATCAAATTACAGGATCAGGAATATGACCCTGCAAAGACCTTCTGAACTTTCTCATCAATCATAGCATCAGGTTTCAGCAATGCTGAAGACGTGCCAAATTCAAATGCATTTTCATATTTGGATGGGGACTCGTTTCATTCAACGGCGGTTCCAGGATTTTTGTAAGGGCGTCGGTAATCCAATCATAAAAGTAATCTGATCAATAATCACACTAAAAATTATCACTGCTTTTACATTTTCCCCTAAATACTACTTTTTGAGAAATGCTCATGCAGGTATACTGTAGAATTTCATAATTTTGCACAACATGTCCACACGGTCATAGGAACCTCCGTCAGATAACCGATAATTGATCGTGGAATAGTTCCTGATCATTTTCCATGCAAAAATCGACTGTTTCATATGAAAATCCACATTCTTTTAAAAAGTGGGCGGAGTTTGGAAAATTGAAAATTTGCGATTTCTCGCCTTGTACTTGGGCGATTTCCATGATTTTCTGCTTTCGCGACGAATATGAACGCAGGCAAACTGAAAATTGCACAATTCGCATTTGGTAAAATTTCAAAGGCGTTTCAGGTGAATTACGCTTTTGGATTACCAGGTGATTTTTGCTGACCAGAATTTATTGGCCAAAATATAACGACTGTTATGCAAATCCGATTATCAGTATAATCAATATCGATCAACATGATCAAATTATCGATTTTTTGACATATATGATCTGAAGGGATATGCGCCACTTGTCACCTTTAGTCACGTAAGATTTTAAGCATGTGAGAAAATTTGAGGCCACTTTTCTCAAAACGATGAATCATACGCTTAGATCCTTTTGTCACGTCACCCAGCCCTCGACTTTTCGTCAAATGTTCGAGTGTAATTTTTCGGAGAATTAATAATATGGCCTCTCTTGAATCAGTAAAAGCCTAAAATCGATGGATCAAGGTCATAGTTTTCACTAAACCCTGTTTTTAATGACCTTAGGAGAACCCGCAGAAGATTCTTACTTCAATTTGCGGGCCCGGACTGAATCAAG
>JAQIWJ010000643.1:0-17909 GCA_034695185.1 Discolaimus major
CGAAAAAGTGTTGCTTGTGTAACAAGCATCCTACAGGAAATGCGTGTTCTTATTGCAATTTGGAATGGTCTTTTCGCCATCGCCGTGGAGCATATATATGGCTGAACAAATGATCGGTGCAACAGCTAACCAAAGATGTCAATATCCATTGGCGTTTTATTTATCCTGGCTGCTGAATCTCGATCGATGCGTGCGTGGAAAATCTGTGAATTCCCTCTGGATTTCCAAAATGCAAAAGGCATCATTTTTACGTCGTACATCGTTATTCTTATTTCCGTCACGCACAAAACCCGATTCAACGCCGTATTTCAATCAAATTCGAGCTCAAAGTTCATCCCCGTTGGATTCAGTGACGAATTTATTAGGAGATCACGTGAAATCCGTTTCATTGAATCCATTCAAATTCTACGTGAATTTATGGCGATTAGCTAAATATCGTGCTAATTACGATAAGATTTTTCAAATGGAAGATTTTCAACTTGGTGCTAAAAAGGTAAGTATTGAAAATTTTGGATGTTTATCATTTGTTTACATGGGGGTATTTTATTTTAGGCATTCGCCGTAGTGACTAGGAAATTATTTCTGATGGATTTCGACGGATTACATGGACTCGTTTCTGAAGAAGTAAGCGTGGATTTATAATCTTGTATCTTGCAATTTTGCAAAAGTTTGGGGATTATATGATCTCTGAAGAATTGGGCGTTTTGAGCACAGATTATTTCTATGATGAAAGCACTGACCAGCATGCGTCTTGAGGAAAGCCCTTGGCCAAGCATCATCTTAAACAAAGTCTAATTTCAGGCGTTGAATCGTCTTCGGCCTGTCGTGGAAGCCTTGACACCGACCCAACGAGAAATTCTGGATTTGGACGAAAGCGACGTGTATGGTCAATTCTTATTCTCGGCCGGTTTCGAGAAATCAGTATCCGGCAATGATTTCTTCGAGATTTTGATGGCCTTTCACTGTTTTCGACAAATGGAACAATATCGTTCACAAGGCGGCGACATGTCGGTGTCCAAGCTTTTGGAAAACAAGGAACGATTCGTCTTATCAAATATGAAGTGAGTATTCAAAATTGCACTGCTTTGCATTGCAGCGTGTCAGAATTGCTATAACCAAATCTCCATTTCAGATTCGCAAAACGATTGACCCCAGCTGTCGATTCGGATTGGACAGTTTCATACGCGAATTATGCAAGAATGGAAGCATCGTCTCCTGGCTTTACCAAATTTCCACCAGCTAAGAAAGAATAATCACTGGCTATTCAACGATATGCTGATGGGAATTTTACCAGGCCATCTTATCTGTACGTAGCTGAATGCAGTTTTCATTTACACTGATGCTCGTTTCATGTTGAAATGGCAGTATGCATTGACTCTAGTGCAATTAATAATGTAGAAATAATTATTCTTGCAAAATTTTATTGGTGGATTGAAAAATTGCGCAATATCCAACTTTGTGTGTAACATGCCGTTCTGAAAATTTGAAAAAGGCGTGGTTTGTCATAAGCGGGATCGACAAAAGTGTGCGCGTTGCTGGGACAACGAGAATTTCCGGATTCTTGTGGAATTTTGCTTATTTCATTTCATTTCACATACTCCAGTTTCGTAGTCTATACTATATCGTGAAAAATTTTGGAATATTCACTACAATGGCTACCGACGGCCGGGGTCCATCTTCCGGAAATTCTGGTGTCGAAATAAATTCCAATCCTTCCAAGATATTGTGTCGTTATTACATGAATGGTGCGTGTCATCTGGGATCAAATTGTCAATTTTCGCATGATCGGAACAATCGTCCGTCCAATGTTTGCCGTTTTTATTCACGTGGCGCATGCACTTACGGAAATCGGTGCAGGTAAAATTGGTTATTCATAATTTTTGCCTGAAGCAGAGAGCGATGCGTGGTGAGATTATAGGCAAATTCAGTGAGGTATAGCAAGATAGCAGCAGATTTTCTAAATCCGGGATTGCAAAGCATAGTAGTGTGCCAAAGCAAGTAATTTTGATAAATTTCACCTTTTGCAATTTATTCATTGCGTGTCCAGTGCGCGTGATGTAATTTAATGCAAAAAATTTAGGCAGGAAGGAAATTCTTGGTTCTGAGAATGTAAATCGTGCAGTTTAGATAAGGTTTTCACCCCTTGGCGTTTTATAAACAGAAACAGGTTGGGTTACCTGATAATAAGTCTAGTTGTTGCGTAGAGCAAAAACCGGTTCCTAAGTTTGATGAATAGATTACACGCATTAGAATCTCGGCACAGAAACAGCTGTGCCATGCGACAAGCCAGGTGTTAGTGACATACTTTCATTTCAGATACGATCACGTCAGAGCTCGAGGTCAATTGTACGAGAATTTGCCACCGGAACCTCAACGTGCTGCCGGTGCCGAATTTCCAACCAAAGTATTGAGTTGCAACGCCGCCATATCTGCTTCAAGTCCAGCTGCCGTTGCGGGTGCCAGTTCGAGTGAACCAGATAAAGATTGGAACGCGTATCGCGAACAAATGGAACGCGAATTGGGTTTAATTTCGCTCAAAAGCATCAACTCATCCGATGCGTCAGTGGTGGCCAACAGCAAATTGCGTGCCGATGCCAAAGAATTTGTGCCTTCGTCTAAGGCGAAAAGCGGTAAGGTTTGTCAGCATTCTTATGGGGTGCCAGTCTGTTCCTTCCTAAACTTTCTTTATTTTAGGGTCGACGCCGCCTTCGTATGCTCGAGCGGTTGGTGGTGGAAATTGGTCGTCCGATTACGATTGTTACGGTGTGGCATCGCCTAACGGACCAATTCTATGTCCGTATTTCATCATGGGCCAATGCCTCAACGACGCCTGTTCGTATGTGCATGGAGAAATGTGCGATTTGTGCAATCGTCCAATGCTGTATCCGGATAACGAAGCGAAGAATGCAGCTCATCGTCAGGTAAACTTGTATTCCTGCTCCTTGCAGCGGTATCATTCATTTTACTTTTCTATTTCAGGAATGTTTGATCGAACACGAAAAGCAAATGGAACTAGCGTTCGCCATAGCCAAGGGCGAAGGAAAAGAATGCGGTATCTGCATGGAAGTGGTCATGGAAAAGAATACACCCAATTCGCGTCGTTTCGGTATATTGCCCGGTTGCAAGCATTGCTATTGTTTGGAATGCATTCGTAAATGGCGTCGCGAACAAGTATTCGAAAACGACATTATAAGGTAAGCGCCATGATGTGAAGGTTCAGTTTCTGTTGGTAATTAGATCTTTTGTTTCAGATCGTGTCCAGAATGTCGTGTTCAATCCGATTTCATCATTCCATCGACCATCTGGGTAGAAGAAGACGACGAAAAGAAAGCGTTGATGGACGCGTATCAAGCGTCGATGAAAGACAAACCGTGCAAATATTTCAAATTCGGCGAAGGCGAATGTCCATTCGGCAACAAGTGCTTCTATCGTCATGCCAGATTGGATGGAACGTTGGTCGAAGGCGAAAGTCCACGCACAATTCGTCGTCGTCTGCAACAACGGCGTCGAGCTTACAATGAAACTGGACCGATGACCGGCTTTATTCTCTTGTGGGACTTCTTGGATGTGGCCGATGTTTCTCGTCGTTATTTCGCCGATTCCGACGACGAAGGCGAATGGGAAACATACGGGACGTGGTTGCGGTTGACGCGTTCGGATTCCAATGATCAGTAATTGGAATTGGTAGGAGGGAAAAGAGGTAGTTGTAGTTGAGCATTAGGACGTGGAAAATTGTGGGGAAATATTCGTCAGTGTTACTTTTTTGTTTTTTTCTTTTGCCTCGAGTAAGCTATTAGCAGGTTAAGCTGCAATGTAAATATTTGTGAAGGCGATATCGGCCAAAGTATGTGATTCAAATTTTTCTGTTACGTTTTTTTGTGTGGCGGATACGCAATTTCTGTTGTTTTTTTGGTTCTCCATGCGAATTATGCATGAAATTACTGTTGATTAATGTGATGGAAGGAAATCAATCAATCAATTAATTGTAATTTATTGACACTAAATTGGTTCATCCAAAGTTTCCTTATGAAGTTTGTTAAGAACTGGATGTGAATGTGGTATTTTCAGATTGAATCCAATCCAATCGTTGGACGATGCACGATTTTCCACCCATCAACACCAATTTATCGTGTACCGTCACTGGGAATGAGCTTGTTCAATGTGCGAATTTATCGGTGGAATTGGAACCGGTTGAACATCCATTGACACCCAGTCAACGCCTATTTTGGGGATATTTGATCGGATATCTCGTTTTGGTATTGATTGCTGGTACGTGCGCATCAATGTCCCACAAGTGTCATGTGCAAATTTGACATACGATTTATTTCAGGACTGATGTCCGGTTTAACCTTGGCCATACTGTCGTTGGATGTCACCGGATTGAAAGTGCTCGTATTGGCTGGCACAGCAAAGCACAAGAAATATGCCAGGAGGATACTGCCGTTTGCTAGAAGGTAAATTACTTCTGATCATGGTCACATCACTTGCTTGATCAATCTGACATTTCAGACATCATCTGGTCCTTGTCACATTGGTATTGGCCAATTCGTTAGCAGTGGAGGCTATGCCGCTATTCTTGGACAAGATATCGGATCCGATCGTGGCAGTGACAGTGTCCACAACGGCGGTGTTGATTTTCGGAGAGTAAGCTGCTGTTTCTTTATACAGTATCTCTCAAAATGAACGTGAGTACTTGTAGGGTTCTACCGCAAGCGGTTTGCAGTCGTTTTGGTTTGGCTATTGGATATTATTTCTCGTGGTAAGTAGTAGCTATGAATGATATTTGATGATGCTGTCAATTTGCATGCACGCTTTTCCAGGCTCGTGTGGGCGTTGATCGGATTATTCATTGTCATCGCCTATCCGTTCTCATTGTTATTGGACTTCTTACTCGGCAAAGGCCATGGCACATTTTATCGTCGAGCCGAACTCGGTGCTTTGGTGGACATCCATGGGCCTCCGGTGGCAGCCGATGACGTCCAGATGCTACCGGAACAATCACCTCGAGTCGTGGTAAGCATAGGTTGCTTTTATCTATCTGCCACATTTTCTCAAGCTAAATCTATTATTGCAGAGTCGAACGCCGAGCAGAAAAGACGAATGCCTGACTTTGGATGAAGTGATGATTATGAAAGTAAGTTCACTGCATCTGTCATCTTCAGTGTCCCGAAGATATTTGTTTTAGGGAGCATTGAGATTGACTACACAGGAAGCTCGACACGCGATGACACCGTTGAATGAAGTCTACATGCTTCCAACGATGGCTGTATTGGACAGAAAGACTCTGCAAGAGGTAAAATCCCCCATTTGAATTCATTTCAATTGTAAAGAAGGTTTACTTTCAGATTTTGAATACGGGTCATTCACGGATTCCTGTCTACGAGGCTGCGGATCGGAATAATGTCTTGGGCATATTATTGACGAAAAAGGTAAGATGATTTTGACTGTCACTTCTTTTTTTTAATCCATGTTTATTTCAGCTAATCTTGGTCGATCCAACTGAAACCAAGTCTCTACGCCAAGCAGTCGACGAGAATTCGAATGGATGCTTCCGAAAACCAATGTTCGTCCCAGAGAACAAGCCATTGTACGAGCTTCTCAATGATTTCCAGCCTGGATACAGTAAGTCTGCGTCATTTAATTCAGGATTCGTGTCGTGGCATGTGGCTTTTTTCAGCTCATCTGGCTTTCGTCACGAGAACGAATCCGAATACCAAACAGCAAGAGGTAAGGAAGGTGATATTTGCATATTAAGAAATATATTGCATCGTTCTGTATATTTCAGGTGTTGGGCATTGTGACGTTGGAGCAAATTCTCGAGCAATTGTTGCAAGAACAGATTTACGATGAAACCGATACAGCGGTCAGGCGTTTGAATTCCGGAGTCCAATTAGCTCGAGTTGCTGCGGAACGTCAAATATCGCAAGCAATGGTAAGCATATATTGATGTATTTGGATTTAGTATTGAAAATTGTGTTTTTCAGAATGATTCCGCCGGAAAGGCATTGCTGGACGTCAGTTCATGAAGAAACAATCCTTGATTCAATACATACGTAGCTTTTGTATTCGAGGGTCTCACATTTCCCAGTTTTGAATGCTTTGATAAAAATGATAATTTTGCATGTTATTCACTGCTACAGTACCAGTGCTTTTGTAATCTTGCCTTTTTCATGAATTTCTGATGTATGATTTGTGACATGATATTAGTGATAAATTTGGTAGTAATTCGAATAGTGATAAAACATTATCGATTGAATCAGCCCATCGAATTATGGAATGCGCCCAATAGTTTGCATGTTTCATTCGAAATGTCATCATTGACATGTGACATGCAAAAACCTTCACTTTTGAAAGGTGCATTGTAGGTAGAAGCGAAATTTCTGAAGGGTGCCCATCAAATATGATACGATTAGTTCTAAGTTTTGAATAAGCATGACTAGTAGTGCCAGAATATCTGGCTTCTTCAAGGAAGCATATAATTTTTACTCTTTCTTCCTTGGGGGGGGGGGGATGAAAGAAGAGGCATTTGGAAGGACATCCATTGGTACGTTAGCATTTCGTAGTTGAAAAGTTATACGATTTTTAATGCGATTCTTTTGGGGGTGTGGGTGGAATTTTGAGAGAAGTTCGTTTTGAGGAAGAAGTTTTAATGGCGTATGAGCAGCTGTTCATTCTTATTCATAGTCCTCTTCTTCCATTCGAACTTTCTGAGGCTATCATCGTCTTGGATGGAAGTTTCGGAGAATGGGAGGAGAGGGCATTTGGCCAATAAAATCAACAGGATTTCGAATATTCCAATTTCACCAACATCCAGCAGTCGTCTCCTCCTCTCGTACGAATTTAGTCGAATAACGTGTGCAGTGTGTTCAACACTTTTCCCCTTTCTTCTAAAACGTGTTTGGTTGGACGCTTTTCCTGCTTGAGTTTTCATTCAGAAATTTATTTTTAGCCTGCTTCTTCTAAACGAAGAAGTTCATTCATTTGCCTGAATTTACGCATTTGGAAAAAGGCTGACCATATTTCATAATCATATCACTGCTAGGTCAAATTCAGCCAATTCGTAATCATTCCTCGGAATGATAAAAGTCTCGGATCATTCCAAATTTCTTCCTATCTTCTGAAACTTGGGGGAAACAGGACAGGAAGTTCAGCGTGGGAGTTTAATTTGACTCTTGGACCCTGGACCAGGTCATTCGGCGGAGGAAATGGGATGGAAAGTCGACTAGTATCTTTGCTTTGTGTTGAAAAGAGATCCTGAAACATTCCTCTCGTATCAACGTATTTCAGTGGCATCTACTCGAATTTCCTCAAGCAGCTGCTTGCCTGCTGCGAGGGAGGAGGATCAACTCGACCATTGGTCTATCTATATACATTTTAGTCTTTCGAAATTATATTCAAAAGCATGTAGCTATAGTGATCATTAATTGCAATGTCATCATCGTCTAATTGGAAAAAACGTCCAAACGTGAGATTCTTGAATACGCGTCCAAGATCAACTCCCTCCTTATCAATCACCAAAGCATCGGCCGAAGTTTTACGACGTTACGATGAAGAAGCTGAGAAATGTCTCAAAGAACTAGAGACGGAAGCCAATCGAGTGAGCGCATCACCGATTGATCAAGATTTAATGCGAACAAGTACAAGGACAACAAGTCCGGATTTATTGAGCACACTTTGTCACATCACGCATTACGTGGTTCGATTACGTCGTGAAAATCGACATTTACGTAAACAAGTATTGTGTTTACACGAAATGCGACAAATCGAACGTTTGGAAAACGATTTGCTACGATCAGCTTGTACATGCGAGTGCGGCCATCATACTAGGGAGGCTGACGAAGAAGATATTAGACGTACGAAAGAATGGCGTCATTCGATGCCAGTCGATGTTGTTGAGAGCAAAATGATCCGTCCGCAAAGTTGTTCCAATTCATTACTAGTAGGTGAGAATTCGAACTCAATGACACCGTCTGCCACCGTGAATTCAAAACGAGCGAGTGGTGAATTCGAGAAGTCATCTTTCATCAATTCGAATAAGACGGATGGTCAAACGCAGACACGACCAAGTACCGCCTGTGCACAACAACAGAAATCAAAGAGTTGCCGATTCTTAGCTCCTCCGTCGCCCTTGGGTATTCACCATTTATCCTCCATTACTAGTAGCGGAGAGGACAGCGTGGGAAAACGCTCGGCTAGCTTCTTATCACCGCTTCCGTCGTCGTCGTCGGACCGTGGTCAGAAATCGAAAATCGACTCGTTGAGTCGTTGTATTCGTCACGGTGCGGAAGAAGCGTTGGCCGAATTGAATGATGATAAACAATTTCTACTAATGCACAACTCGTTGGGTGAGGATTCCTCCTATTCACCTCGATCCATCAGCAGCGGAGGTACGAGTTCCTCGTTCACGAAAAGTTTTCACCTACAAATTCCTCCATTCGCTCAAAATGCGAATGCGAGTGGTGATAGTTGTAATAGCCGAAGTTTCACGGGCCCAATTTCCTGTACATCAGTCACGGATGATTCGGATGATGTAACGCCATTGAAAAGCGCCTATTTTCTGGGCGGTCAATATTCGGATTCGGATCAAGATCAATCGGTATTCACCGAAGTACAATTACCCGATTACAGAAGGCAGCAGCTACCTCTAGCTCAATCTAGCCCTTTGAAAAAACACAGCGCAACTCCAAGGATCTGGCGATACAGTGATTTGAGTTGCATATCCACCGGATCGGCTGCGGCTACAGGTCCATACGCACCATTATCGTTACCCGAACAAGATTGCCCTCAAATACCCGGGCCAAAATTGGGCATTCTCGGTCGACTCGGATTGAGAAAACCGAATGTATTGCTCAAACGTAAAAGTTTAAAATCAATCGACGATCCAGGACAAAAACAGAGATCACAATTCATTCAACCATTGGTCTCTAAATCCATGTACGAGGAGAAAATCAATAAAGAAAATATCGATCCGCCTCAACGAGGGCAATCGTATGCTGAATTGCCAGCCGATAAATGGAAACTGGCTAAGAAAGCATTCTTGAAGAAAAGGAAAAGAAAAATATCCGAATCCGATTCATTAGCTTCATCGGATGCCAGTGGAAAATCCTACATGACCATTGAATTACCGGATATAAATTGTGAGTATTCATTCATGATGAGATAATTACGTATGAGGCTACTGACAGTGAGACCATAAATTTTGGCTCATAATTTGAATTGGTATACTGCAGATACCAGGAGGACATTTTTACCCCTAAAATTCGCATCCAAGTACAGCATCAGCTTGCCTACTGTAGAATAAGACAGTTCAATCCAGCATCCTTGTCAAATTACTTTGTTGACTCCTTTTTGCATCTTGTATTACTCGGTACTTTCTCACCCCCCCCCCCAACCCTCTTTTCCATCAAAGGGTGATATTTTCTTTTCACACATGACGCCTCTTATATTCTATGCAAATTAATGCTTTTAAAAACGCTTATATCCATCCACCCCCCAAAATCTCCAAGCTAATTCATCAATGCACAGGGTCAGTTGTTCATCCTCGAATCCAAAATTTCAAAAATCTCACGCCACCCAATGACAATCGATCATTTAAAATGCAGATTGTCGAAAATCCTCCTATCCACCCAATGTGCCCATCATCACAACAGTGGACATGGATCATTTACAAAAAGGCATGACAAAAGAGTACACGCGTAAAATGCATCAATGGCAAAGCGAGAAAGAAAAGAGAAAAGAGGAGAAAAAGACCAATGAGGGTGGTCTCATTCGGCGTATGTCGCAAAAAGGTCAACAATTGAAACGGGGTTGGTTGAGGAAACCGAAATCGGAGAAAACATCCGAAGACCCATCGTCTGGTAATTATTTCGAGAAGGACGACGGTCGACAGAATACTGTAGTGCACAATGAACCGCCAGGGGCCAATTTGAAACCTTTGATCGGTTGGAGTGCATCTGATACGGATATCAGTAGGAAAATGACGTTGGATCAAATTATCGATCCGATATTGTGTGGTAAGTCATTTCTGAACATTTGGTCAGAATAATCAGACCATTGGCCCAAAACGTCCGCCATGCATCATTTGCCATTATAGCACGCAGGCAGATTTGCCATCTGTCAAATTTAGCGTAGCTGTCTAATTAGGCAATGAAATGACAGCTCTTCCAAAATCGCTACTAGCGGTTACAGTATGCCTTCCTCATTGACTTGGGCGGAAATATACATTGTTTACATATTTTTAGGATCGAAAGAAAGCTCAACGACCGAACGTAAACAGCAACAGCAACGTCAAGAATCGAACAATCAACAACAACAGCAGCAAAAGTTGCGTTCAGTGACGTTCTTGGAACAAATGTCTCCAACCGAGACAACAACGCTTTCGTTGACAACTAGTCAACACCTGACAATTAGTAACGATTCCGTATTCACCTCGTTCGATGCCCATTTATATTCTCCTTCTTCCAACGGACTCGGAAAATCAATGACCTCGATTAGTAATGCCGCGCAGAAGAAGAATGCGAGATTTCAACAAGAAACCAACGACGTCGTAGAGCAATTATTGATTCTACAAGAACGCAATTCATCATTGATCCGAACGTTGAAAGATAAAACTAAAGAGTACGAACGTATTACGGATCGTTTGTGCGATTTGGAGGAAGAAATGAGAAGGTTACGTGAAAAGCATCGATTCGATTCCAATTTGGATCACCTATATAACGCTGTATTGGAACCGAATTTCGTTCCCATCAATTTCGTACAAGATATGGAGAAACAAGTGGAAGAACTTGATCAGAATATTCGCACAATTAAATGCGATGCCTACGAAACTCAGGTGGGAATATGATTTTTAAGCTGAGTTTTATAATGCCATGCCCAATTTCAGCAATTGGCACTGGAGACGCATGCGAATGATCAAGCCACTACGATGAGATATTTGAATCAAATGGATAGTTTACAAAAGGCCAATTTTCATCTGTTGAGCAAAACCTTGTCAGGTAAGGTGATTTTGTGCACAGAATATCTGCGTGCAATCCCTCTGGATCGCGATCAACTCTGATCCAATTGATCAATCGATAATTCACCCCTGTATTTCAGAGCTCAGCCGAGATGAATATCCAGAAATTCGACGTCAACTGGAATTATTACCAACATACGAGGCCTTGTATAGCTTCACAATCAATTTATTACGAAAAGTAAGCCATTTTTTAAAAAATTTGCCTTTCACAATTCCATGCAAACCATTCGCGTTTTCAGTTGAAAGTCATACGAACGAGATTATTGGAGAAGAATTTCTCCGTATCCAAGCTCGATTTGGAATTATTACAAACTCAATCCTCATTATTATTGGCTCACGCTCAAATCGAACGTCAGAAAATGGAGATGCGAGTTTTGAAATCGAACAACGACTCGTGTAATAGTAGTGATTTCGTCAATGATCGGAAACAAATCGTCCGAAGAACTCATTCGTATCATGGTCAGGATATTTTGGCCAGAGCGGTGAGTGGAATGGTTTTGATTAGCCATGCAGTCGCACTTGGCGATTGCGCATTTGGATTTCAGTAATTCATGTATTGCCAGAAACTGCAAAGAAATGCATTTTGCAGGTGAATTGCGAACTTTCATTCTACCTCCCATTCAAATTACACGGTTTCCATACAATGAAACGGGAACAAAATCGGCACTCGAACGCCTCGTTGGGTCACGACGAAGCGTTGGAGTTGGAATTCGCTAAGCTCTTCGATACAGTGAACAGTAAATAATTATTGGACTGGATCCAATATCTTGGCATCATGCCAAGATTTGACTTTTATCTTATCAATGCACCCATTTCAGGATTATCTGGTCACTACGATGAGATTCAAATCCCACTCCAATCGGCATCAACGGACGATCGGAAACAAGATCAGCCGATCAAACCACAGAAGCAATCGATGGATCAATCGACTCCAGTAGAAATGAGAAAACGATGGCGTAATCAATCGAGTCAGAAGAAATCGATTGCCAATGAATCGTCGAAGAATAGCCAACAACGACCGACCAGTTGCAATGTTCCGGTCAAAGAAACCGAAGTGAAACGGATCGCGGAAGAAATACAAGCTGGACGATATTTTCTGAGCAACAGTACTACGACGAGTCAAGTGATGAAAACATCCACAAGATCACCGCCCAATTATTTGAAAAAAGCACCGCCACCATTGAAATTGGGCAATGTTGGTCAAGTCAAAGCAATTGCGGCTGCGTTCGACGTGGTCCAAGAGGAAGCTAGCAGTGCACCCAATACGCCGTTGGCAAAAAGCGCACAGCTTCGAGTGGCGGCTACGAAAGATGCGAAATCAGTGATTGCACCTTTATCAAGGTAAGATTGCTTCGTTCTCAAATGCAGAATGCATACAATCTTGCAATGCATCAAGACTCGCGTGCTGCAAATGCATCGCAGCTATATTATAGCATGGTTATTTTATTTCAGGCAACAGAATATGAAACCAGCATCGCATCGTACGAATTTCGATCGGTCGACCGAGTCCAAAATTCCCATCAAAACTACTCCAAATTCGAATCATCCATCCTGCACTGGATCGGTGCTGAAATTCGCACCGCAATCGAAGCCGGAAAGTGCATACGAAACGTTGACTTTCCTATGTCGTGAATCCAATTTAACATCACCACCGACGTCTCAACTCAGTCCATCCACTAGTGGATCCGTTCATATTATGGAGAAATCAACGTCACCAGACGCCGAAACCGTTTCGTCAGTGGCCTCAACAGCTGGCAGTACGTGGAGTATCAGTAAACGAAACGAAATGAAGAAATTGCAATTCTTCTACGGCCCGCATCAACCGATGCAGCAACGTTATCAATGTCCAGAAGTACCCACTTCGCCTGTACCACCATCGTCGCCAACACCGAAAACGCCACCGACCCCTGTTCCCCCCACTCCGACACCGCCAGCTGGATCGAGTAGATTCCCGGAATTCTCCAATTTTCAAGGATTAGTGGACACACCGACCACAAGTCCAACGAATCCGAAAGGAAAAGATAGACAAACGTATTCAATACCAAGAGTAGCAGAAAAGAATGCGAAGAAACCATCATGGTTCCAGAAGTTACGTCAGAAGAATTGAAAATTACACATCATGAATGATCAGTGTTCAAAAATCAAGGCCAAAGATTATGTAATTTGCATTATCACTGCCCATTTTTATGCGAACGAATTTATGCTATACACACGAATTTTGTCAAATATACGACGGTTTGTATGAACAGTATGGAGATACATATGTATATGCTGATCATTATCAGCTGATTTCAGTATGTATGACTAAAAAATTAAGCATCTCATTTTACGTTATTACTTTGATTGATGAGTATCAAATTCAGCATAGATAGAGCATAAAAAGAAATTCACCGGCTAATTGCGGGACTAGTTTTGACAGAATTCAATGGAAAAATACGATCATCGTTCAGTCCTCATTCTCAGTTCATTGGATGACGAACGAATTTGATCAACAATTCGGCGCATAATTCGCGCAAATTCTTGACGTCTTCGTCCATGATTTCGAACATTGAATTCACGTCGATTTCCGACGTTCCCGAAATTTGCGAATCATGCATCGAAGGATAATTGTGATCTTCGTTCAAACGTTGATGTATTTCGTCCATAACATCGCCGACAACATCCGACCATTCATCGTATTCCCAATTATTCATCACGTATTCCATTTCCAAACAGTAACCGCTCATCCAGTAATTGCGAATTTTCTCTTTAAATTCATCCTCGTCTTTGATTTGGCCGTACAAAATTTCATCTTTCAATTGGCATTCGTTGATCAAATTCTGAATAATAGCATTCATCTCGATATCTTGACGTTCGGCTTGACGTAATTCATGACGCATTTTCTCAATGTAATCACCGCGATCAGAGGACATTCTCTTTCGAATAATTCCGATATTCTTGTAATTCAATATTCAATATAACGGAATTTCAATGGAGAACGCGAATAACAACGACCGAGTACGAACTAGAATATACACGATCAATTCCGAGATCGTCCACGGGAAAGGCATACCGCCATGTAGAAAATTCAAACTGTTCCCGCACTTTTGTGAACACTTGCGAAAATGCCTGAAAATCGGGTGTTCGGACAACACTGAATTACGGTAGCCCCCCCCCCACAGACAGATATCTTCAATCAAAATAATCGAAGATCAGTGATTAAAAAAATCGGAAGATGCAGTTCAATTCCTTCGTATACTTGTCCTGTTTCATTTTCACCGCATTGGCTGTATTATTACATTTCTTGGATCGACGTGTTCGCAGTCGTCGTGGCGGTGGTGGTGCATTTGTGAAAAATGAAGAATTCGTCTCGTTTCGTCGACGTTATTTCTGCGGTTATTTATTGTGTTTATTCGCGGACAGTCTACAAGCCCCGTATTTGTATTATCTCTACAATAGTTACGGATTTCTGGAATATCAAATCGCCGTATTGTACGTGTGCGGATTCGTCACCAATATCGCCTTTTCTTTATTCTGCGTTTATTTGGCCCAACGAGTGGACAGGAAATTATTATGTACCACTTATTGCGGAGTATGCGCTATTTCGTGCCTAATGAAATCCTCCACCAATTACGGCCTATTATTGTGCAGTCGAGTGGCCGACGGAGTGGCGGCCGCTTTATTGACCGTTCCGTTTCAAGATTGGTACGTTCATGAGCATATTGCTAAACATGACTTTCCACGCGAATGGATCGGAGTTACGTTCCGTTATGCGGCCATGTTGACTGGATATTTGGCTATCGGAGCAGGTAAAGGCTTTGATAAAAGGCTACAACATTGCAATGATGTCAATAATAATTTCGTTTTTCAGGATTCATGGCCGAATTCAGCGAAAGTATATTCAAGATGGCCGCCATCCCATTCCTATTATCGGTTCCCGTATTAATCGCGGCTGGATTATGGATGGCGTACAGTTGGGAACCCAGCCGTTTGGAGAAATCATTACGAAAGCCGTTATTGGCTCAATTGGGCAAAGCTATTCCGGTCATATTCAGTGATGCGAATATTCTATTATTAAGCGTCGTACAAGCGTTATTCGAAAGTTGCCTGTACATGTTCGTCTTCCTGTGGACGCCCATATTCCTACACGTCCCACCCGTGGCCACCAACGGCGGAAGAGCCGCGTTTGGGATATTATATTCAGCATTTATGGCCTCAGCGTTATGCGGACACTTCATTCAACGTATATTGAACAGGAGATATCCGGGCGTCAATATATTATGCTTAGCATTGGCTATAAGTTTCATCGGATTAACCATATCCGTCACGGTGGCGTATCCGGTCAAGGAGTCCGTATTGAAATTCGAAGTATTGTTAATGGCATTTACGACATACGAACTGGGCGTTGGCCTTTATTTCCCGACCATGCAACGTTTGCAAAAGGAAGTTTTGCCGGCTGAACATCGTGCTTCGATATTGAGTTTATTCCGAATCCCCTTGAACATTATCGCCGCGGGTGGTCTTTTAATTCTACACGGTCACGAAATGTATGGAAATTGGATGTTATTGATCATCTGCATGCTACTGATGATCGTGTGCAGTATGCTAAGCTTACTCCTTCTCGGAATGCTACGTCGTGGCAGCAACGTGGCCAGGGCGAGTGAAAGATTCGCTCTCCAGTTGCAAGCGGATGATGAGGATGATGGATAAATATTTGGACTTTAATACTTTGATGAGGGGTTGAGATTTGGGATGTTATTTTTACCAGTACTGGAATTATGTACATTCTCTTGCGTACAGCATTGCTTATCTTCTTGTAGTGTATCGAAATGCATATTGGTCCGATATATTTCAGTCTGTTTTCTTATGATCCTAAGTTATTCTGTCCATATTTTTTGTGATTATAAAATGTGAATTTACGGTATATCGGTTCCCAACTGCTTTATGCAAGTCTTGAAACTTGGCAATGCTAAAATTAGCTATCAATTCCGGAACCGTTCCTGTTTCCTGGACTGACCCAACCAGCATGCATTTCCGCCTAAAAATTCATGTCATCATGTGCAAATTTGTCGAGCTGCGTTTGCGAGGGCATTTTGAACATGTACAAGGGTGACAATCTGTCAAAATATTTACGATTGCTCTTTTATTATTGACCCATGCATAAATGCGAAATGGTCAGGGCACAGTGGTCAATCGTAATTTCATTTCACCAATTGGTCTCCAAGCAGATCAGGCGTGTGAGGAGAAGATGTTGCTAGAAATTCTATGCGTATCCGTTGTGATCAACGTGGTAAGCGATGCTTTTGATCCTGAATCGCATGATCACAGCTGCAATGCAGCATTATACTGTTTTCAGGCTGTTCAACAAGAATCATTCGAACAACAAGATGAACGTGAACGGCAATACGAATATGAATCGAGATATTATGCTAAACCTGAAGGCACACGATCAACTGTGGGCAAATTCGTCTTCTTGAAAAGTAAGGGCTGATTTTAGTGTGCAAAATTGCATCGAAGAAGGCCATGCTTCAGAATCATACTGTAACTGTGTGCATGCGTATTTCAGTGAAAGGCGAAATCCGCAACGATGATCCGCTCGAATCCCTGCCCTTATCTCAATTACTCACGTCCGGCAGGAATCGTGTACTCTCGGATTTGGGTATCCCATTTCCGATTCCACTGCCACCGATGGGTCCACCGCGACCCTCCATATCCTCACCATTCCCCTCGTCCCCGTTGCAACATTTATTCTCTCATCCATTGATGCCGGATTGGCTACCGTTTTCACGTTTGCACGGATTCTTCGAGACGGACGGTGGTGGTCACTTTTTAGCAATGTCCAAAATCTTCTCCGGTTCACCGCCGATTTCGCAGAGAAGGCAAGACGCTGAATCGAATGCTCGTAAGCAGAATCCGAATCCGACGAATGCTAATCATCACGAAGAAACGTCGTGGCCTCAATACGAACCAAATCAAGAGAAGCCAATACAAGGCATCCCTATGTTGAATACGTTCGATGGACACAATCAATTGGATTCGAGTAGATATTTCTTCCAACACATCCCACATAACAATAATAATCAGCAACATTCGCCGCCAGCTGAATCTGAATCGTATCATCCGCATCACACGGAATATGAACACGGTCAATATCCAAGTAATCCTTCCGATGAATCCATATTCTTTCATCCATACGGCATGGACGAAAGCCATCATCATCATTGGCCGGCTCAATTCAAAACAAACGGGAAAATTAAAAGTAAATTATTCATGCCCACTCAAGAAGCTGAGCAATTCGAATGTCATTGTCCTCCGTTCGGCCACGATTGGAGCCGTTTCAAAAGATGCGCTAAAAGATGCGCTTCAAAGCAAATGCGTCAACGTCGGGGATAGAAAATTTGCATTCATAATTAATGGCAGGATGAATTTTGCGAAATTTCGGCACTCACTGTCATCACTTTATGATTAGAACTTGCACTACGCTCATATTATTATGTGATTTTTTTGTTTTATGCACAATTTTTTTTCAAATATGTGCTAGTTCAAACTGCAAAAAGCCTGCATCAAATTCTGCGCAAGCTTAGGCGTACTGTAACCGCTCGAATAACTAACTGGCTTTTTTTTGTTTTCCTGCTCGTAACTGGAAATATGATTATAAACAAACATTACATCCACGTACAGTATCTATTGCTCAGCAGAACCCCATTTTTCGGATGAGAAATTTGACAGTTTGATAGCCACGAATACCATTATTGTCCATATGCTGTGTACAAAATTATCATAATACTGCGTCATCTCGAATAACGCCCTCAAATCCTGTGCATACGCATTCTATTGTACAGTGTGCTTCAAAAGTGTCTTGGGTATTTTAAATTTGAATAACTTTTGATGTAAGCGTGCTCTAGGCCTCAAATTC
>JAQIWJ010000644.1:0-17906 GCA_034695185.1 Discolaimus major
CCATTTGCGCATTGAAAACTTTTTCAAACAATCAACTTTGAAAGGTTTTTGAATATCGATGCTCGTATGAATTCAAAATTTGCATGACTTTTGCTGTTTTTCATACAGTTTGAATAAAAGGAGAACGGCACACCGTATTGCATGTGTCAGAAATGACAGATATTCTTTTCAAGCATATAAATTTGGTTATCATCATGACTGCATAATTATGTAAGAGTTTCCATGCTTATCTTGCATCATGATTCATGATCATGATCATTTTGCAATCGAATAATGCATATCTCATAACAGATCACACAAACATGCTCCAAAAATTATATGCTTGTGTTTTCATATTTCTGTTCAGTCATTTTTGAAACTAAAAATAAGAAGCTAACATAGCTTTTGCCAATTTGCAATGTTTTCCAATGTGACATCCAATTCCTTCTTTTGCCAGCATGCGGTGTGAATGTTATTCGAATTTTTCCATTGCTCCTTGGTGTTTATGCGCTGGAAGTTTCCCCAGTTGAGAGCGAGCGAATCGAATATAAACACTGCCCTTTGCCAAAGAAAAGCAAAAACACATGCTGTCTTCGACTAGACGAGTATAAAAGCAAGCAGATAAGCTGCCTCATTGTGGTTTTACGTTGGTGATCGATTCTTTCATAAAGACGAATTATCGAAATTTGGATTATTTTAACGAAAATGAGTCAAAGGGTAAGCAAGAATGGATTTTTTCTAAATCTTTCATGAGTATACAGCTTGACAGCATTAAAGGATGGTTTTTTTTATAAAGATGACAGATGAGTCTTCTATGGTCCTCCAGAGAAGTCATCATCAGAATAATTTAGGATTCTCAATGGAAATATAGTGCAGGCCAGTCAATGCTGGCCACATTGCGCAATTATGTACACTGACCAGACTGGTCAACCCATTTCAAATCATCACCTTATCATAGCTGAAATCAGCAATCATGACTTCTTGGTTTATTGAACTGAAATTTCAGTGTGAAGAGATTGCGCAATCTGTGTATTTGCAAGAATCAAGCTCAAATGAGCCTACAATATCCCTGGCTTGTTAATAATCAGAGGCTGATCTGGTTTGATCAGTATCTGATCAGACATATTGATTTTTTTATGGCCAGTGCTTGCAACATGCATCAAAATTGATAATTAAAAAGCACCATTCTATGCAAAAGTGCATCCTGAAAAAGCGTACTGTATTCGCTTTCTATAATTAGTATTAGGACATTATTTTATTTATTCTAAATTAGCATCGTCTTGTGCCAAGTAATTGGGAAAAGATTTCTATTGCTATAAAAATAATCGTAATCCTGGCACTTTTAAATGCTCAAAGTGCAGCAAGTATACTCGAAATAACTATTTTCTGAACCATCACGTGTCACACGAAATTGCGATAGAACTTGATCAGGTGGACAGCGAATGTCTTGCGACCAAAGCCAAGGAAAAATACCACCACCTTTTGCTTTCAACTTATTATAATAGCATGTTACTTTCACCTGCGATGTTTGACTCAGTTGCTTTTGCATGGATGGCAGTACCAATAATTGTTGACGCATTTCATTTACTTCCCTCTTCAAGTCTTGAAGGGTCAAATTTTCCACTTCATTATTATTGATCGGCGCTGAATTGCCGAAAAAGCACGAAATTAGAACCACACTGGACAGGAGAAGAATGTTTAAAAATAGGCAGGTCATTTCTCACGTTAGGAAATGGCTTTTAGGTGAAGGAATAATTCAAATGTTTCGGGAGACGGCGTTTTTATATATGCGATCCCTTTCATAAGCATCTCTCCGTACTTGGAAATCCTCATTACCAGATTATACGTTTGCGTCATAGACAGGCCTAATAAGGCGAAACAGGTTTTCTTATCTTCAACTGATTAAAAGTGGCTTGGAAATAGCGTCATATTATCAGACACATACAAGATTATCTGACAACAAGGGATGTTTACATTATACATCAATGCGGATCCTTGTTTTGGAAGATTCGGATACCATTTAAATTTGGCTCAAAATTAATCTCTATAAAAACTATCGTATTAGGGCTCTTTAGAGGTTCAAATTATTTTCAAAACTTTTGACCACAATTTCTGATGTCTTGTAAAATCTTACCGGTCAAGTGATCAAATGCAATAGAATGAGCTTGTTGAGTTGAAATCCAGTGACCCCCTCATAATTTTTATTGGTTGGAATTGAATTTTATGTTATATTTTCAGTTCTTGCGGTTATTTTGTAAAAATCAGATAATAAAAACTATTTTCAAGATGCATAAAAACTTTTGCACACTACTGCATATTCAAATACACATCAGTCACGAGCCATGGCACAAATGTGCTATGATTTCTTATCAAGAAAATTTTTCAGGCTTTATTACAATGCGAGAAATTGATTGCATCGCGTTCTCCCATGCTGGGAAATATCCCATACAGGTGAGTTAAATTTGATCATCACATTTTGTGTGGTAATTTTACACCTGGCATCAAATGACCGTGGTTAAAAACACAAATTCCGCCACCTGTTTCAGGACATTGGCCACATCGCCCACTCAAGGAACCGGTCAAGGAAAGCCATCTCGAACCGAAGACGATATGAAAACCGGTTACGGTTATCCGAAAGAGAAAGTCGGCAAGGTCAGGCGAGAAATCGAGGGTACTGATGCTCAAAAGCAAATGGCGAAACAAGGCGGCGATCCGATCGCCGATGCTAGTTTTCGTGGAGAAAAGAATTTGAAAAGTGATTATGGCGGGAAACCAGATCGCGAGGCTATTCGAGGCCAGGCATCGAAGACGAAAGGCGAGGATCAATCGTTGTTGGAGAAAATGACTCAAACTTTGCGTGGAGCTAAAGATTCTTTGTTGCAGAAAATTGGTATGAGGAAATAAGCATACTTTTGAGATCATGTAGTTTAGATGATTGACTCTCATTCTGATGATATGGCGGCTAATGCCAACTTGTGGTTTTCGTGTAGACTGTCATGTATACTTAGGCTGCCCGACATGATAATCTTGGTTATGTTTATTGAATTATTCTTATTTAAGTACATCAATGTGAAAATGTAATCAATGATATCGAAATTATGTGCTATGTTTATTTATAATGCAATATTTTATGTCATGCAAATAATTTACTTATCATCGATTATCATGGTCATAACATAATCAATGCTTACATTTTTGTGCTAAACCGAAATTGCGCAATCTGTGTGAAGATATCAATGCTGACACTGTGCCATGCCAAATTGCGCAATTTATGCGCAATCATGAAATCACCCTAAAACCGTATTCCAAATTTTTCTTTCGTGCAATTTTCGCAATGCATAATTTATCAAATTGACTATCTCGAATAAACTCATAACCGACATGCCCATGATCAGTCCCCATATGGCCGAAATATCCCATAATGTTTCCAGTATCTAGAAAATTCTCTTTATAACCGAGTATATTTTGAAATTATGCTTACATTATCAACTTCAACATGTTCTGTGATGATCAGATCCTCGAAATATATATCGATTTTTGCTAATTGATTTCTATATAAACTTGCGTGATTATTTGAAAATTTACTATTATCTCTATGGCTACCCTTGTCGGAATCCAGTACTTAGGTTTCCCATCTAAATATGAAATTTCTCATTGATTTTGCATAAGGAATTATGGATCATACTTTGGATATTGGCCATTTAGTAGTGCTCAGGCTAATATCATATTGATCGGTCCTGAAATTTAAAATTGCAGACCATTGCTGACTTGGGTCAGAATGCATACCAGCAATGAGGTGGGCATTTGCAGTTCTTTGTCTCCACTGAATATTGAGTATTCACGCATGTTCCTGAAATGTGATTTTCGCACACATTCTCAAATTTGAATGATCAATTTACGTTTAGCATAATCACAGTGCTTTATGCCTTTTCCTGCTGGCAATGGAACACGTGGATCTCCACATTGGCATTTATCAATGATGCTGTTTTGATAGCAACTCCGCATGCAGGCCTGAAATTTGGTAATTCAGTACAGGAATTGCGCAATACTGAAAATTGCGCAATATTACTTCGACTGAATACGGTTGATTACTGTAGTGAAATACAGGCGCTTCCTCAGGAGTATTGTAACATTCTTTGCCAAATACTGATTGAGTAATCATTCTTTTCTGAGAAAAACACGAATTGAAATTTCAGGTAAGAATGAGGTGTGGAATTTACCTGCTTCATTGCCCCAGTGCTTTGGAATCCACTCGGGACATTGAATCCAGTGGCGTCAGGAAAGATGGTCGCGTTCTGTTTATGGACAACCACTCGGACACCTGCCTCTTGGATGAAATCTAAATACTGATTCTCACCAACCGAGTAGCTGACTGATAAGCCTGGATATGAAATCGATTGATCAGAGCTTTCAAGATTTCATTGCTGTTTACCTCTGGTGATCCCTGGTCGACTGGCTATCGGGAATGCCCCACCGGAATTGAAAGTATAACAATTCCCATAATTCTTATCAGGTTGTAATTCGAAATCCCTAAATTCATATTGTCACCATAGCTGAAACTGTGCAATTTCTCCAGGCATACTCTTCAGAACATCTTTGGCCATTGTATGAACATCTCATCAGCAATTCTGACAATTGATATCCAGCGTCAGTGACTTTTTGCAATGGCAATGAGGATACGATGAATGCCAAGATATCGACACTGGTAATACTCAATGCATTGTCATCGGTTTGAACCTAAAATGTGATCTTGGATATTCAGAAAACAGTGGATAAGGTTGCTTACGCTGATCAGCTCGTTTTCAATGTATTCTTGCATCTTTTGTATTGAAATTAATGGCGTTGTTTGGTCACTGAAAAATCGATTAGCTATGGCATTCGCATGATCATGAAAAGTACTGTACTTTTCTATGGATTCGGTTGATGTGAATTCTGGTTCTTGGTCAGTTGTGATCTGATCAGTAATATTCATTTGATCAATAGTCGTAGAATCCAGATTGGATGCACTGGTGTCAATCGTGATAGCAGTTGAAGAATCGATAGCATTCGTTGTCTGATCAGTTGTATCCAATTTTTGAACGGCGGTTGATTCTGATGTGTTGCTTTCAGTGGCTTCGGAAAAATTGCTGGAATCCACATGACCAGTTGCGCTGGCTCCTTCAGAATCGAGGCCAGTGGCTTCAGAATTGCTGGTTGAATCGCTGCCAGATTGATCAGTTGACTGATCATCAGGTGATAATGTGGTCAGTATTGAATTTTGATCAGAGGCTGATGTGCTGGCATGATTTTGAAAAATCATATCAGATGATGGTGACCAATAAGATTCTGGTTTGGCCACTATTGTGGTTACTACTGCTGATGTTGCATGATCCGAATCCGAATCAAAACTTGCCTTTGATGGCATGGAATTTTGGATCTCCATCGTGAAATCAGCCTCAGATGACAATGAATTTGCAGACGCTGCCATGGTTGTGGCGGCATCTTCAGGAATTGCACCATCAATATCTGGCATGTTTGATGGAACTTGGGAAATCAGGTCAGGACTTTGACCAAATGGGGGAAATTCAGATTGGCTGGTAGTGGAAGGAATTGCTGTGGTGATTGCAGTGTCAGGATTATTTGCAACTACGCCATCAGGATCAACAGACAATGCCTCGTCTGGTGGGCTAAGAAGTGCTATTTCCTGATCAGAAATCAGTGGCTCTTGTACATCTGTTGACAGTGCATCTGGTGATGCAGTTGTGTTTGGGTCCTGTTCCAGATCACTGCCAGCAAACACTTCAGGATCTGAAATTTTTGCCATTGTTGCCTGAGCAGTGACTGTATCGAATGTCGATTCTGCAAATGTGGTTTCCATGCCGTGTGAATCAGAGAGTGATTCTGAGTCTGCAGTTTCCATGTCTTGTTCTGGAACCAAAGTGCTTTGAATACTCGATTCATCAGATCTAGTGGTAATCTGACCATCCGCAAGGTCAAGAGTTGGCACTTGCGTTTGGGTTGGTGGATACAACGTTCGCCTTCTCATTGTACTGGGCGAGGATAATTCATCGATGGTCATGGATTTATCATCAGTGAATAAATCAGTGGATAAATCCGCCAAAGGATTTTCAGTTTGGCTTTCTGTTATGATTGTGCTGATTTGCTCTGATTCTGTGGAAAAAGCTTGGGATTCAGCTGTCACCGAGTCACCTGCTTGGTTAGGGTCGGTGCTGGTTTGCTGATAACCTGTTTGATCAAGGTCTGCTGTGTTCGTTGATTGGGATTCAGCAGTGAGATCTGCTGGCACTGCTGATAGTGATTCTTGGGTAACACTGCTTGAAGAGGCAGGATTTATTATTGTGATGCTCATATCTGCAATAGCTGTGCTTGCGGTCGTGATTGTTGGTTTCATTTTCATTAATCTTCTTCTGCTAATTGCAGTACTGCTTTGTGTCATTGATTCTGTTGACGGGGCACTTATGGAAAAAGGGTCTTGGGAAGTGCCAGGAATATCTCCTATGCTGGTTGTGAATACAGAAATGAACAATGCATCTGATGATGATTGTGGTGATCGTGGCAATGATGTGCCATCAATTGACAGAGATGTCATTGGGCTTGAGATTCCAAAATCCATTGTGTCTGCAGACGCTGCCGTGGTCGGTGTAGCTTGCACAGCGATGCATGCTAAACCACTACAAATACCAGCGGTGATCGCAACATCAGCCAAACTGGGCGATTCTGATGTTGGACCTTGAGTTGAGCCTGCTGAGCTCGTAATAGGATTTGCAGATGAACTCACTGCAATGATCATTGGACTTGTCAGGGTATGGGAGGTCGATGCTGATGAATCTAATAAGCTTTCACTGCTGGCTGGAGATGATCCAGTAGAGGATTCTGCGGTGCTTGTTGTGGATATGGCTGAACTTGTGGTACTTGGAGGCGTCAAAGTAGGAGAGCTTGCAGCGCTTGACTGCGTGCTGGACGCCGCTGGGCTTCCTATGGATGTAGATATGAATTGTGTGCTTGGACTTTGAGGATAACTCGAAGTAGTCGATTCGAAAGTAGATTCAGAATTGGATGTGATTGGAGTTTGGACGCTAAATGTGGTACTGGGCAACGTGCTTGGATTTGTGGGAAAGGTTGTGGTAGAAAGCCCCGATGTACTGTAAGTTGGATCCCCAGTGGATTGACCTGTTGTGGGACTGGATACAGATACTGGTATAGTGGTGTCGCCAGCAGACGTGCTATCAGAACTTATGCTGCTGGAGACCGCAAATGCAGTCTGACTTGATGTTTCCAAAGTGGATTCAAATGTGCTTGTGGAGCTTGACATTATTGTGGTAACTTGGCCAGTTGGTGATGGAGTTATGGAGCTTGTAGTTGAAGGAGTTGTAATAGGACTGGTCCCAATACTGGCTGCAGTGGTTGTGGTTGGAGGAAGGGTTGATGGTTGGTCACTGACAGTGCTTGTTGACGTCGATTCTGTTGATGTGATAATATTGCTGGACGTGGTCGGTGGAATTGTGGTCACTGAGTTTGACGAGCTTTCAGATGTCGAAGTTGTGGTCACGCTGTCCGATGTGGATGTGGTAGAAGATAAAATTGTACTCGTTGTCAATGGTTGGGATGATACGATGGTTGAGGAGCTGGCGGTAGTTGAACTACTCGGTGCTGGTGTCGGGTAGTTGAATTTTTCTGAAGATGCATTCTTCTTACCTATGGTGATCGATCAATGATGCATGCATAAAAAGTTTACCTTGGCAAAATAAGTAGCTCTGGGCAGTGATGCCGAAATTAGCAAACACAAGTTTGCCACTTTGTAAGCGTAGAGTAACAGGATCTTCAGCATATGACGAGCTTGATACATCGCAGGTAGTATTACTGCAGACAGAATTCAGAACCAGTGGCCCATCCGAAATGGTGCTATTAGCGCCATACCAATAATAACCAGGCGATGTTTTTGACATTGCGATCCAGCCGCCCTGCTCAGTGATAAAGCCAATAGTCCGAAGCCAGTTGTACACAGCATCCCCTTCGATACGAGCCAGCTGTAAATTCTGCCTATTGCAACAATCGAAAGCTTCTTGCCATGTCACATAACAATATGGATAATACGTGTAGGCGTGCAGAGTTTTGCTCGGGTCTGAGATATTCTTCGCACTGCCAAAATTGGTGCAAGAACAAGCAGCGGTGACAACTGCTCTTTTCCGCCTTCTCTTGGATTCGTCATTGGGATCATACTTTTGCTTCACATCATTATACGTATCGATCAATTGCTGCACTTCTGGCATTTGTTGCAAAGCCTTTTGCTTGAATGGATTCAGATTGCAAAACGTGACCGCAGGAAATGGGTCCCGATTTGGTTTGAACTGCAAATCAACAGCCTCATCATTTGAAACTCAAATAACTCATCATTGCTTACTCTCACAATCACTGTAGTCCTGCTTTGATAATACGAAATGGCCAAATAACCAGTCGCAACCAGGACACCCATGAGGCACAATGCTGTCATTAGCCACCAGAACGCTTGACTCATTCTGGATTTGGCTGTGAGTGCCAGATTCACTGAATCGATTGAAGTGATTTCTACTGATTTTGGAATCATGACTTCGTTGATCTGATCAGGAGGTAAAGAAATTTAAAATTTAGCGACCCCTTCTGTCAGGGCAGGCAGAACGCCTGAATTATAACCTACAATTTGCTTGGATCGATTCATCGCTTAGCATTGCTATGGTCCTATCCAGGCGACGCCTAATTGCTACCTAATTTTGATTGAATTATTGCAATTATTCTGAATCAATTAGACCAATAATTGCTGTGCTGACGCAAACGGTCATGCATTAGGCCCTACCATTTTACCAAGCTTCCCCCTTGTCATGCCTTTTTTCAAGCACAGGATTAAGCAGTCACAAAAGTTTACAATGACAATAAGAATCACGAGTGACCGCGACCAGACTTTACTGGTCACATATTCAAACGTGGTCGAAAAGCTGGCTGGAAATACCGTGAGAAAATATACACCGCATGCAACCCTTGTGGATGTATGACGTGAATACACGTGGACGCCTGATGAACAACTTATAAACGACACCCGCACCGCCATTGAGAGGGCATTCGTGAGAGTGGGATTGGAAAATAAACACGAAATTTCGTCCAGCATAAATGCCAGAAATTTCCCGACGGCCTTTTGTTAATGGTGGACAGGAAGGCGAGTGATCCCACCATTTTTCTTTGGTTAGCCACTGCTTTGGGGTGACTGCAATGCTGAAAGTGACTGATTTTTCGCTGATGCATTTGCTGAATGGATTTATTCTGAGATGCATTGCGCAATTAGCATTGCCTTTTGGCCTGACCCCAAATATGCCAATATCTGATTTCAGGTATCAATTTGAATCGTGCCAATCGATCAATCATGCGATTATCCTCAGATACTACCTCCACATCGCCATTCTCGCCATCATCATCCAATCTCTCGGAAACTGCGGCAGCCGTCATGCAAGATGCCAATTCCAGGTTGCTGACATTATTCAATGCAACATCCATCACTGCATCGACTACCTCAAGAATTGTATCTCAGGAGAATTCCATGCAAGAAGCGTTTGGAACGAATGTTCAGGAAAATGCGATTTCTAATATGACAAGAAGGAATGCAATGGCGAATATTCGGGATGGAGTTGATGCTAATGAATGGGTGAAATTGAATGGTTCTGGGTGAAGATCAAGCTGTTGATATTGTGACAACCATGTAATTTTTGATGCAGTGCTTACAGAATAGTATGATCATGAACCGAAATAATTGTACAAACATCAACAGTCTGATTCTCAATGTGATGGCATGTATTCGAAAACTGTAGAAATAAATGTCGCAATTGATAGTTGAATCCTTGTGATCCTAATTCAAGGTTGTCTTGGTCGCGTTGTACAACACAAGTACCTGCACAGAAGATTGATCTGGCTGGTCACTTTGTGTGAAGATTGCAAACAGCAGTTTGCAATGCAATCACTGCACTTACTGGAGAAAGATGAAACTGGGATAACAGCTTATAATAATTTTGCAATTATATGCTTAATCCATACGCAATCACATTTGCAATAGTGATATAATTCACTCATATTTATTTAGCAAAATTTTTATCTCCGTATGTATATTTCAGTAGAAATTTCCTACGGAAAAGATTGCTGATGAATGAAATTTTCACGATTGCGCGATGCCATTACAGTGCCTATTTTGCTGACAAACTGCATCAACAAAGGTCCCTTACCGCTCGGCTTTGAATAACCATATCTTCAGTAATGCGCACGTGAACCGTATTCGGCCATTTGTATGCATATGCTTGAAGAATTCCTTGTTGGCCTGCTGTATCCGATCGGATATCAGGGATGTTATCATTAATGAAAACTCTAATGTAAAGTTTCATTAATGAAGCCATTTTGATTTTCATTAATGATAATGTAATGAAAACTGAGCCAGCTCTCATTAATGAAAACCTAATGAAAACTATGTGGCTAATGAAAATTCAGTTTTCATTATCAGAATAGTCATCTGGAATACAAAAAACTCCGTTCAGAACAACCAGATATTGCCCACGCTTTGAAGGCAGATTGACTGGAGCATTATGGCTTCTAATTCCTGTCTGATTTAGCTTGTGATCATGGCTACAGTATGGTAAAGAACTCTTGTTGGGTTGGCACTGCCATAAACATGTGCCAAATTGTCCTCAAAATCAAGAAATGCATGTGCACAACTGCTCGAAATAGCAAATCTCATGTTGCAACAGTTGGAAGGTACAATTTTGGTCAAAATTGCGCAATTTTTGCATAAAATCTGGATAATGAAAACTGTAATGAAAGACTTCATTAATGAAGCCATTTTAGTTTTCATGAATGTTAATGTAATGAAAACTTCCTGAGATTTCATGAATGTAATGATAATGAAATGAAAACTCAAAACCACTAATGATAACATCCCTGTCGGATATGGCCGTAATTCGAGTCAAAATCTCTTCATCGTGACACATTTGATTGGCAGCTTCGTAACGTTGCATTAGCTAAAATTACTGGTCTAGCAATCTGTCTGCATTTTTATGCTGATGTAAGAACAGTTCTCATACAGCTTTCAGCCACAGGCCACACTAATTCCCTGATCACTCAATGCCAGCAATCAGAATATCATAAATGATCCAGGTGGAAATAAAGGCCACCTTTCTTTGTAAGGCAAGAATATAAGTTTACGGATATATATACTAAACGGCTGTGTCTCGATTAGTTTTCTAATTCTTGGCGTCACTGAATTCCATCCACAACAGGGAAAAGGAATGGCATTTTTGCAGCCACGTACACAGGAATTTTATGAATGGAATATGCCCAATGGAGCCGGAGTAGTTTCTTATGCATTGCCTTCTTTCACTGTCTGGCTGACTGGTGAACAGGCTGAAGCGTTTGTACCAAACTATCTAAAACCCATTTTCTGTGCATGTGCTATTTGGCAGTTTGCATGGGACCTTTCACGTTGACCATTGGTCATTGAATGCTTTCGGATGAAGATTAGCACCATCAGCTGCAGCACAGTTGATTGTTCCTGCAGCAAATCTCAATCGTGTTAACATGATCAGCAATCAGAATTGTCATTCTACAGTACCACTAATCAACTGAAATACATCTGGACCATAAGCTGCTGCTGAAAACCTGCACAGTGCATTAGCCATTCTTTGTGCAGATTATGCTGTTCTCAGACTAGGTTGGATGCAGTCCTTGATGTCCCAGGCAAGATGAGGGAGATGCTTTAGCTTACAGGACCCTAATTAAAAAGACAGGGGGCGTAGCCAGAAGGGGGTGCACTGGTGCAATTGCACCCCTGAAATCTCCAGGGCCATTTGCTCATAATTTTTAGCCGCCCATAAATTTTCACTACCCCCCCCCCCCGACCCAGATATATGAGAGAAGGGCCCCTGCTCTTTTTTGGTCAAGCCCCCTCCGAAGGGGGTTCTGGGGGCTACGCCCACGGCCGGGGTTATGGCGCAATGGATAACGCGTCTGACTACGGATCAGAAGACCTGCTGCAGGTTCGACTCGTGCCGACCTCGATCATCATTTTCTTTTTTCTAGAGCCGGATCATGCATATTTTATTCATGAAGACATGACCAGCTCTTTTTCATTAGCAAGTTATATATTTTATGTCCATAATTTTATATAACCACCTTCTCCCAAGAATAAAACAAAATTACACGCTACATAACCTGGCTAATCAGCTCATTACGTACTCAATATCATTAGCAGCTCAACAAGCAATGATTACTGTTATGGCTAAAATCGTTCATGCTACCCTGCACCACAATGCTGTCATTATAAAAAGTGAACATTGCGCAATCTTATTCAGATTTCTGATGACTGCTCGACGCTTGCTCCTGCTCTTCTTCTTTCAATTGTTTCTTGTCTTTCTTGGGCATATTCTTCTTGCATTCTTCATAGACGTTGTTCAGATCGAATTCCAGGATAATATTCTCCTGAAAATTAAATGCATACTGTATTTCTGTCAATTGCATAAAGTTACGTGATGTTCGCTGATCATGTCTGATCAGGAACCCCAGGCCAATGCAAATACCTGCACCAGGTATTTGTGGTCAGGTCCCAATACTGAATTATTATCATACAAAAATCCACTTCCAACTTACCTCCCTGAATACGAATGGAAAAACGCGTTTATTATGATCGATCACCGGACGACGTTTGACTTCTTTGCCATTTTGGAACAGTATAATCGTTGGTAATTGCTTACTGGTCGGATTCGTATTGATTATGTACCTGTAATAAATATTATTATTACCAAAAAAATCCATGAATCAAAAATGCCACTGACCTTTCGGCTTCCTTAGTGTAACGTCCGACATCCAGCTTCGCGAATTGGAAATTGGGCAACGCGTATTTGTTGCTGATCGATGCGAACACAGGCGCCACTTGTTGACACAACGGTGACCAATTGGCGTAAAATTCCACTAACCATGTAACGCGTTTATCCCGTTCGATTTCATCCTGAAAAATGAACTCTGTCGCATTTTTGATCAGGTATATGCAGATTGATCATGCTTTTGAGGCAATTGCAGCAAATCTGGGGCTAAATTTGATTTCAAAACTGCAGTGCAAAATCACTTACGTGCAAATTGGGTCCACGAAAATAGGTGACTTTCTCCGGCCCAGTGAACGCCGGTTCGGGGAACATGACCATTTGAACGATGCACAAAGCGCCGTAAATGATGGCGTACACCGGATTCGCCCAATAGAACATGAAACAATTGGCCAATTTCGTGAATAAGAATACGATCGATAAGTAGTGCAGGAATGAAGCTGCAAAAAATAGTCGCTTTAACGGTTTACAATTTAAAAATTACTGCCTTGCAAACCTACAGTATGCCATACACACAAAAATCACCTTACCCGCTTTTCGATTCTTCACATAAATCACAACGGCCAGGAAAAGGAATACTTCGTATTCGCGCTGAAAAAAAAGACGATCGTAGATATGAGTCTGAAGAATTATTCTAGATTTACCTGTCCCAAAACGCAATTATCATTCGGATATAACCAATAACAGAATGGCGGAACCACGCGGCTGACGTAATAACTGATGCACAGCAGAATATTGCTGATATGATGGAACGTCCGTACTTTTTTCAAGTCCTCAATAATCGGCCAAGCCATGATTTCTTATTTCGGATGATCAAAATTCCAGGTTTTATTGGGAATAAAAATAAGAACGGAAATTCCAGAATTTCGAGAATTTCTGAGGAATTGCGCGTTTTAGCAGACAAGTTCTGGCCAGGAATGTGCAACAGTAAGGAATTTGAAACTGCTTATATCAAAATTCAAATTGCTTTCAATGAAAAGCGTGGGAGAAAAAGCGGGAAAGGTACTGTAACCGCATAGGACACGGCTAACGGAAGGGATGAGCCTCAAAGAGAGTTGAGTGGAAGCGATTACAGTAACCAATACAAGTAAAATGGAAAATATAGAAGAAACAATGGATGTAGCGAATTTGATTTTACCATTTACACAATGAATAAAATGTGCACAAATTATTGCGCAATATGTCTTTGATTATTCGATTATTCTTGTAGCACGTTATCATGGTTTATATTGATGATAATATTCAATTATAAGCCAGATAAATTGTCAAAAAGACCATGACACAAACTCCCCAAATCCAGCTGACTAAAGTGTAACATAAGCGGTTACAGTATGCCGTAGATACTGTCGTTCTATCACAATACTGTTCAGTTTTCATAAATTTCGTGAGAGCATTTTCCGTTCACAGGAATCGTTGACATTCGGCTGATCATCGATTTCACCCATTTCAGATTATTACCCCAGGAAACTTGTGCTGCTACGTTTAGGATAGTTTCATTTTGCTTATCAGGAGACCACCATGATTCACACCAATCAGTATCCAACGATCCGAATTTGCACGTTGGCACATCAATGGGCCACCAGAATCGCCCTACAACTGAACAGATTACCAAGAAAACAATGATTACGCATACATATTTCATTACTGGAGCGGAAAATTTTCGAGGCGGTGCCAAAATGGGTTCCGAGCAAATAGCACCTTTGAACTTTCTTTTTACGACTTCAGCAGGCCAATGCGGACAACAGGCGGCCATGAAACGTACGCATTCTTCATATGTGTACCTCTTGTAGACACTGGCTTGACGCAATATGTCCGATGTGTCCCCATTCGGTTCAGCTAAAAGACTGATGTGCACTGAATGTGCACAACTGGACAAATTTATGACCTTACTAGGCCCCCAACCAGCTATGAAACAGGTCCAACCAGCTTGAGGCACTTCTTGAAGCTGTGTATTGTTAGCGAGGCAAATCGGGCGTACTTCTCTTGTAAAATTCACTGGCGTTCTCAATTTGATCACCGCCAAATCCCATCCAAAAACGGATATGTTGGGCTGAGGTTTCCATGCCGGATGGAGAACTGGTTCAACATCTATGAGCCTCCATTGACGATAGTGTTCATTGGCGTAGATATTATGACCTCCAAACATAGCCATGCCAGTCCCTGGATACCGGTTATCCTTATCAGCTGTGAAATCCCAACCCCAAATGCAATGAGCGGCTGTCAGGACGATGTCGCTTGCGCTGACGTTGTGACAAACCGGCACTAAAATACCAGCGCATGATCCTCCTCGAATATTCAAATACGCCATCCAAGGCCAGGAATGCGGATTGGCCAGATCACCGTTTAGAATGTGGGTCGATTGTTGTGGTTTTGGTGTGATCGGTGGTCCGATAGGATATGCTGCTTCACCGCATGGATGTGGACGCTCGTCACCTGCATTGGATTGAGGAATCTGAAAACAGTTGCAGTTATCTGCCGGCTTCCCAGTAGAAATCTCAACTTACTAGACCAATGGCAATCATCAGGATTACTGGAAATACATATTCCATTTTCTGCTCACTTCAGTGACAGCAGATTAGAAGATATAAAATTTCAGATTAGTCTGCTTATTGGCTTGCCCGTTGCTGATTAATTCGGCGCTGAAATCGTAGAATTCATCCGTGCATTGCTTCCAAGGCATGGTCGAGTTGGCATGACGTGACATGAACCTATGAATATCAAACTCATCCCTGATGCGTGCAGGAGAGATTTGCGCAGACGAATGCTTGCATAACGTTACTTGTAAAAGTCATGCCGTATCCTCAAGGAGCTCGTCAGCAAGGCATAATTCAAGCAACCTTTGTCAGCATTGCCAGTACAAAAGGCGAAAATAACTGCAAAACCGAAATCAGTCATACCTGTATGCATGATTAACATTTCCAAAAATATGCGTATGTCAACCAGATCAACAAAATTATGCAGATATGCGCAGACATGAATGACTCGAAAGCTGACTGTATCCTGTGATCATGCATGATTCAAGGAAAATCGTGAATAAAGCACATTCTTCAATGTGCGTCGTTTGCAATTTGCAAGTCAAAGTCTGGCACAACAACAGATTGCATGCATAATTTTCTACGGTAGGCGTTTACAAGGAAAATGTGCTAGAAATTAGCATGGAATTAGCGTTTTCTTACTCATGAAACTGGCTATAAAACCAGGCACCTCTGGCATGCTTTTCATCAGTCAAGTTTTGGTATTTTGGTAGACCGGAATTTGAACCATACCGTCGAATTATTGAAATGAACTCTTGGCCTAATAAGCGTATTCGAACGGCGATATGAATCGAAATATTTTTCTCGGGCTGTTAGTGGCTATCACCTTCCAAAGTATGGTATTAGCGGACAAAGGTGAGCATCCTTCAGAAATGCAGCCACGCAATTGGTTGCTGCTACCTCAATTCGAATCTACATGAAGTTCATTTTAGAATCGCCATTGCCACCTGCCAGCTGCCCAGTGGTCGAGCCATCGAATTCCGAGATCCAATCGTGCAAAGACCCAATAATGGGCGAAATAGTTTTCCCATATGATAGGCTATGTCCCCCTGAAATATGTTTTGTAAGTCGCAATCAAACCGAAATGTACAAAAAGTGATCATTGTGACCAGGGGTGATCGATCACATTTTGACCTGTCGTTTTGTAACCGGTGAGCCGATGTGGCTCAAACATTGGGGAATTAGAGAGGAACTATCCCTCCATAATTGGGCATAATTTCGTTGAGCTGGACTCAGTAGGTGGAGATATGGGTGATCATGTGGTGAACCCATCCCAAAATCATGATTTTTGTAAAAATGGCCAACTTTGGACCCCGATATCCCAAGAATGGGACAGAATTACGGGAAAAGACAGTGAGCATCAAAATCAGCATGATTTGCTCCACAAAATATGTCATAATCAGCAATTTCCAATTTTTTAAACTTCATAATGCACATTTCTGAGACATAATTCAGTGTTGAAAATTTTGTTTGGCTACAGTAAAGTCATATTTTCAGGGTGCTCTCGAGCATCAGTATGGGGAGAGCCCCATTACGAAACGTACGATGGGGCCAGTTTCGATTTCCATGGTACTTGTCGTCATGTGTTAACCAGAATGGTTCGTCCGTCCAAACTGATCCCGGAGTTCCAAGTTTACCTGAGGAATCAAGTTTACATGCCAGGTATGACCATCGCTGGAACGTTGGAGATTTTGGTAATTCCTTGGAATGTGTCATTGTAAATCGGAAGAAATGTGTTGAAAGTACGCATGCACATGATTTCTCTGATGAAATTTGACAAGGATTGTTTGCAGATGAACGGATTTGAAAAAGAAGCGCCTTATCAGTTCAACGCGCCAGATGGAGGATTCATGGAAGTGATAAAATCGGAGGGAACACGAGAGGGTGAATCGGTGACGACGTTCACGATTTCGTCAAGCTTCGGCTTGATAGTCCAAAAGGAAGAATCGGCCAATTCGTTTCGAGATGCGATTTCTCACGTGTATTTTTTCATCCCGCGTCACCCCGCCCTCGACAATAACCTCGAAGGCCTGTTGGGCAATAACGACGGAGACGCTTCGAACGATCAAATCACATCGCAAGGAGTCAAGCTCGATTTATCCAATGAATTGAGCGCGTACAAGCTAGGTCATTCATGGTGCTTAGATCCGCATGAAGTGATCGATGAATGGTATGCTACTTACCATTGCAAATTACAGGCGCTCCCAGTTATATTCTCTAAATCAGAAATATTTCAGGCAACAAGTGAAGAACATCGAGTTGCATGTCAAAGGCATGATCCAATGCCAGAACACGGAACGAAACGTGACACAATCATGGGCTGTAATGGTTTGCGCAAGTCGTCCAGTCGATGCAGTGATAAAGTCGTTAACGGTATCATCAAAGCGTGCCATACGGAAGTGTGTTTCGCCAAAGACGATGGCAAACGTGGCCTATGTAAACCTGAACCGCCATAAGCTGATCCCCTCTGCCCTCCTGTCTTTTGGCCTAACCTGAGAATCAATAACCATAC
>JAQIWJ010000645.1:0-17900 GCA_034695185.1 Discolaimus major
ACTGAGTCTAAATTCAAATTTTCAGTTCTCTATCATTGATAGATGATGAGAAAATTGGTATTGAACAGGGCAAGTTACTTTTGACTCACCCTGTACAAGGAAAATTCATACTTTCAAACCATCTCATAATCATAATATGGGTGACATAGCCACGAAAGCGACATGTTTTCTTGATAAGATAAATACTCTGCTTCTTTTGGCGTTGTCAGATTTCAAATATCAAGTATATTTAAAAAGTTGATCAAAATTATCGATTTTTGGTAGAGGCCTGATCGATCGATTTTAACCAAAAAATCGATTCCCCGTGGTCGATTATATGGGAAAATATATGCACATTTCCTTTATATCCTCATTTTTCATCAAATATCACGAATAAAAAATCATATGCTGGAGGAGGATAGGAAAATAAAATTTCGAAATTCGATTTAAAGGTTCCTGATAATTAGAAAGTGTATTTTCTTGGACGAATAAGCGTGCTGATTCCAAAAATCACGTTCATTTCTGTGTCCGATCAATATTGGCGAAGTTGACTACAAATATCGATTTTTGAAATATCGATTTCCAAGTGATCAAATCGTGATCAATGGATAGGGCATAATCCATTGTACCAGGAAAATACGCCATATGGTTCCGGTACCGACATAGTGTTGGAAAGAAATTGATGGAACCATGAAATTTTTAGTCTAGTGTCATCATGGTAATATCCATGATTTTTTAAAATTTTGTACGATGTACAGCTATGGATTTGAATTTGTGCTGATCTATTGCACAATTCATTAGCAAATAGCTTGATCACTTATCACGATCAATTCCAGATCATGATAAATCAGTGAAATATTATCCATAAGTTGGATATCCAACTTTACAACGAGCACAGAATCCAGCAGAATTTCAGATACAGCCTTTTTACCAGTATTCCAGTACACGGTATTAGACAACAGAAATTGACATGGCATCCGTTCAACAAGCCAAATTGCAATCATCAAGAATTGATCATCATTTCCTTGATCACCATCAGACGTGTTCGATTCAGTCGTCCGGTTTCGTTCCTCGAAGTGATTTCGTCTTGCGTTGCTGAAAAAATAGGGATCACGATAATATGTCACGGATCAAATTCATGATCATTGGGTCATTTTATGACTTACCAAATCTAACTTCTCTTTCGTTTCGGCTTCCAACCGACGAATATCCTCCATCGTCATTCCGTACCATCGATCGAGCCAACAGAAAATCGAGCGATTCACACGTTGAAAGCTCCTCGGGTATTCCTGAAATATATCAACACTGTTCAATACGCAATGTCGCATGGAAATTGCGCAATACGTACTTTGGACAAAAAATTCTCAATCGCGCCGTGAAAGAATTTCGTTCGAACGTCGATCGTGACTAATTTGTAACAGCACATAACTGGATCCGCCGTTTTCCACCATTCTTTCGTTTTCAATGGTCCGCGTCCGATTTTCTTCGATTTGAATAATCGCGGATCCGTTTGTTTAGTGTAATCCTAGAAATATATCGACTCGTAACTGATCATTAAAAAATGATTCGAAATCGTACCTTAATTGAATGGGCTTTCGCCGCGATATCAATGTACTCCACTTCACGTTTTTGCAATAATTCCGGCGCTATTTCCAACGCCTGAAAAATACACCCATTCATACGGGTTCAAAATACTCATTTCAAATGCACTTACATTCTCTGTAGTTCCACGATCGGGTAAATGAATCGATTCGACTGTAATCGTGTAATCATCGTTCGTGCTCTGAAAATAATTCAAATTTCGGTATACGACTAAGGAAGGAGTGAAAAGGCCATAAACTTACTATACCAACCGTTTTGCAATACGGGAAAGCGTTCCATGATTCTTCGACGGCCGTCAATGATTTCTTTGGTGCGATTTTTCGAATGACCCAATTAACTTTCCTGAAACAGGAGGACTGCATCATGGGTCCAAGGGCTCAAAATTTGAGCCATTGACGGAGCCCATGGCATAACCTCCCTGAAGAACTGCGGTCAAATGGCTCAAAATTTGAGCCATGGGCTCCATGCTCGTGGACTGAGTCCAGCTAATCAAAATCCAAAAATCCTTACGATGCGAAGTGATAATATTTCCTGGTATATTGACCGCTGGTAAATCGTCCATCCATGAACGAAAGGCCTTCGAACGGTTCATTCTGTACAACTTGCACACCTTCGCCGCCTCCGGTTTCTTCCAGAGCCGTTATGGACGTGGCGTACAATTGACCAATGTGATACTGAAAAATTAATCTCATCAATTTTGCGAACATGTAGATAATGAAAATATTTACCTCTTCTACCGTCAATGGCATCAGGATTCTGCTGAAATAGAAGATAAATTAAAACGCAGGCCATAAATGGGTCAAAAAATGCTTACTATTCTTTTATGAGCATGATTGCATTGGGTTATTCGTGAATCGAAAGAGAAATGGCAAAGACGACCGCCCGTCACGGAAGCAAGATGATGACTGGCACATTGGACTGATGTGATTGGTCGATTTTAGGGGTCACGTGATCAGAATGCATGTCTTCTTGGACGCTTGTATTTATGCTTGTCGAATCAGCTAATCGATAATCCTGATCACTTGTGATCGATCTAATCATAAGCATTATCAGCTAATCGATAATCCTGATCACTTGTGATCGATCTAATCATAAGCATTATCAGCTAATCGATAATCCTGATCACTTGTGATCGATCTAATCATAAGCATTATCAGCTAATCGATAATATTGATCACATATGATCGATAAAATCACAAGCATAATCAGCTAATCGATAATCTTGATCACATATGATCGATAAAATCACAAGCATAATCAGCTAATCGATCATCCTGATCACTTGTGATCGGCCTCTGATCACAAGCATAATCAGGTAATCGATAATCCTGATCACTTGTGATCGGCCTCTGATCACAAGCATAATCAGGTAATCGATAATCCTGATCACTTGTGATCGGCCTCTGATCACAAGCATGCAAATTAGTTCCGCTTCCATGTATAAATGCTCAATGAATAGCACCTAATCGGTGCAATTTCCATGATCACCAGTTCCAAAAGGTGGGCGTAATTCTCTGCACATCCATTTCCAAAAGCTTTAGTCCTAATCCGGTCAGTTGCATTCGGAATTTTCTCCTAATTAGTCACCTGTTCACACGGTTTAAAATCGGTCCTTCCATCATAACAAGGCCATTTTACGACCAGTTTTCCACTGGAATTCGGCGAGATTTTTTCAAAGTAATGCTATGATGCATATTGTATTGAATATTTTCCTAATTTTGGTTCATGTGTTCCTGATCGATGCGCGTCCTGGGCCCGTAAAGATTCCAGAATTCGCAGATCACGCGGATATACCACATTTGGATCATATTCCTGTGAAAAAAATGAGCGAAGACGCTGTGGATGCTATCAAAGTAATGCATTGGTATACTGTAGGCCGAAATGCAAGGCATTTTTTCGTAATCACGGAAAATGGGTATACTGTAACCGCTTTTCACACAGGGCGGAGTCATGGGGGTACTTGGCATACTGTAACCGCCTGCAGCTGCACGAAGATGGTCTGCCCCAAAAGTGACCTTCCTGAACAGAAATGGCGTATTTTTCAGAAAGCGTGCGTAAAAAATCCTCGTGCATGCAAAGAACAATCGGAATCCGCTAAGAAAACGAAAGAATTAGTCACGAGCGTCTTATTAGCAAGAGGGAAAAATCGAGACGAAATCAAATATCACTTCGATTTGGTGAATTCTGCTAAGCTAGCGATATTGGATCAGTTTGGGTTGAAAAATTTGGTAGGCATTCGAGCACACAGTGATAGCTAGCTGACCAAAAATCAGTCACAAGATGTGATTTATTCTAGGTAATTCCGAGCGACACCGGAGTATGGGCTGGTGATCAGCTGTTGACAATTGATCAATTGCACAGGATAATCGATCAATCCAATATCAGCGCACAGGCCAGACGAAAAAGAGCAAATAGTATTTCCCTAGATTACTACACGGGAAATAAATGGCCATCAACAACAGTGAATTATTATCTCGATCCGAATCTATTCTCAAGTCAAGAATCAAATCTGATCCGGGCTGCTGTGAAATCGATCCAAGATCAAACATGTTTGACATTTTCTGAATCGCAGCAAATACCGTACATCAAATTTTCCAAGACACCGTACGGAACTAGTAGCGGAACGTGAGTGAATTTTCCAGGCCCCTTTGAGTCCCAGATCCAAAGCAAGATGAATTTTAGATGCGGAATGGCCGATTTAGGATACAGTGGCAGTATAAACGAAGCGTATTTGAATTTCGATAGCACAGATTGCAGACCGGTATGCAGAATTTCCAAGCCGTCAAGCACCCAAATGCATAAATTGCGCAATTTCAGACCCTCCAAGGAGTCGTAGTACACGAGATCTTGCATATCCTTGGCATCAGCCACGAGCATAATCGATACGATCGAGATAATTACGTACGAATGAATTGGGATAATATCGATCCCCAATTGTACGATATGTATAATCACGACGATAGCTACGATTATAATCCGTATTGCATACCGTACGATTATCTTTCAGTCATGCATTACAGCCCTCAGGTACGCGAATTCCATTCCTGATCACAGGATATTTTGCTAAATTTGCATGGATTCAGGTCGGTGTGAAAGATCAATACAAACCTGCATTCACGCCGTTGACGAATCCTGAATATTATTCGCCGAAAATTGGCACAGGAAATTCCCCGTCAACTTCGGACGCAGCATTGGTGAACAGGCTGTACTGTGCACCGGCATGTAAGCATTCATAAAATCAACACGATAATCAATAAATCGATCGCATTATTCTAGCTTGCAAAGACGAAGTACCGTATTGCGGCTGGACCGCATGCAATGACTGCACAGCATACGGGTCGAGATGTCAGAAAAGTTGCGGAAAATGTCCATATTCCAGAAATGGATAACACTGATATGACAAGAAATGAGCACATGATCATACACTATCATCATGCAAATAATCCCCCATCAACTTATTCAATCGAAAATAAACTACCTATGCGCAAATCTCCATCAAATATTCTTCACCGATAATTCGCTGGTGGTGTGAAGAAACCGCCGCCCATATTGCTTTGCTTGTTCATGGCTCGCGACGGTGCAAATCCCAGGCATTTCTGGACATTCTGAAATAGCAGGCCAGTCAATACTGGGGCATCGAAATCATCGAAAATGCTTACCTGTCTGATCGTCATGGTGCAAAGAATATAAAGGAAAATAAACGAGCAATCCGTGTAATCCTCGCCGGGTAAATTTCGATGCGAAATTCCTTGAAGCCAAGTGATCGGTGAAAATGGTAATTTCGCCACCACACGACCATCGAATCTGAAAATAGAGAGTCAGCTATGGAGATCTGATCTTTGAAAATCATTACTTACATGCTGTTGAACGTGCTGAGCAATGCCGTGAACGCCAAACCAATGGCAAACATGCTCTTCATTTTGAACATCGATAAATCGCGATTACTGACTTTCAAACGTTCTTCTTGTTTCTCTGAAAAAAGAATATCGTATTAATTTGTTAATTTGAGATTAGCATGTATTTACTTACCAATTTTCTTCTTATTGCTGCGATCGATGGCCTCGTTCAATTGATCTTTCTTCTTTTCCACTGAAAAAATAAATCGTGTGCAAGTATTGGAAATTCAGAATTTATAAAACAGGAGAACATAATGGTCCTCTTACAAAATGATCAACATAGCTTTAAATTACTTACATTTCTTCGTCTGCCTTTCAATTTCGGTCTTTAATTTCTTGTAATTGTCGCTTTTATAAACCAATAAATACGTGAGGCCTGAAAAACATTTATGGATTTTCCAATTTCCATTATCAAACTGCTTTCTTACCTTCTCCAAGCAGAGCAGTACATATAGAAATAAATACGATCAATAAACTATCGCCTATCATGATTTCTGATCACTGATTTATTACCAATCGATTTCGATTATTTTACTTCCAAAATTTCCGAAAATTTCTTGTTTGGATGATTTTCCGGGTTGTTGCAGACCACTGTCGCCTTGCAATAAGCGGTGCAACATTTGCTTGCCGCCGAAACTTCTGAATTTGAATTTTACACGGCCCAGTGCTGTAAAGTACAGCGTGTGAGATGGGGTACGTCGGTTTTAGACGAAGGAAAGGCAAAATATTTAATGTAAATATATTTTCCTGGACAATCGACCACGCTGAATCTCACGGTGATGTCCGTTTTGAAGAAAACTCAATAATTCGGAAATCGATATTTTGAATTTCAAAATTTAACTAATTCCGTTTGTCGAAAACTCACGCGATTCACGTATTTGCACGATTAAAATTCATGACTCAAATGCACCTGCCCACCATCGTGAATTCAACGCCTGTGCAATTTGCATTTTTCACCTTTCATATTCTACCCTATGATTTAAAGATTTTCCGTCCAATTTTTGCGGTGGGCCAGTATTTTCATGCTCAATTAAGTAGAAAAACCTCGCGATTGACAATAGGGAAAACAGAAGCGGACATCTGTCTTTTGTCATTGACTCGATAGGGATTCCCTCTTTTCGTCCATGCAGCAAAAATGGATACGAAAATTAGCCCGGATAATGATTGGAGGGTTTGGTCCCTGCGGCGAAAGAAGGATAGCTTTTCGGTGGCATCCGTTTTCCAATGCATCATCCCCGTGAAAATACAGTATTCATAAGGAGGACAATACATTCACTTTCCAATGAAAATGTTTGACAAATACGCGTCCTCTTCCGTCACAACAAAGGGAATAGGAAATAGGCCATTACTCGTCTCCCCCACTTTTCGAATGAATACAGTAACTATGCGTCATTCTCGAAAGTGTCTCCGTATAATGACATTGATGGAATATGACGTAAAAACTATTGCACATTATCTAGTTTTCAAATGCATTCACATTCGCACCCGGTTCTGCATATCATTTAGAAATATTCCGCAATTTGCAACCGGATTTGCATCAACGAAAATTCTCACGCCTACTTTCGAAAATGTTCGGGCCAAGGGGCGTACTGTAGACGGAACCGGTTTTACCGTACGGTAATCCGGGTGATCATGGATTTATGACCGCATGAGAGGATTTCTTTTCATCATGAAAAGCTTTTTACCAACGGATAAGCCTCCAACTCGGGAGGTTGGACTTTTGGGAGGCGATGTTGAATCCGGATGAGCTGGTTTTTATGATGACAAGCCTCGGATAAGAGTGGATGAAACCTCGTTATGCGGTTTTGGATTGTGGAAATCCCTTTGCTATGTTTACAAATAGAATAATAAGGGGGTCCCCCCTTTCTTCCTAAAACTGTTAAAAGGGCCGTCTAATCTTTGTAAAAGACGATTGATTGACTCGGAGAGATAAGAAAATGGGTTCCCCAACTTTTAGCCGTCTCGGATGACACGGCTTATCGCGCCTGAATTGCTCCTCCCTTGTTTGTATTTGAGACAAGAACGAAATATGCATCGGGAAAGATTTTTGTTGGCTTTTTGGCTAGTGCTAAAACTCGGCTTACCAAGTAGATTATAAACGCCTTTCACGTTCTATAGCAGAATCTCGTGAACCGGACGAGCGGTTACAGTACGCCTTGAAAATGTCTGATTGCTTTGCGGGCTACTCGTACTTCTCGAAATGAATTCCTAGCAATCCGAATAGGCTTTACAAAAGCATTTTTGCCCTAAATTCGTGGTTTGGAATGAGAGAGAGACATGAAAACAAAAACACGCCAGTTATTTTCCCCTGCGTTCCTTCAAGGGTGGTCTCTTTTCCATTTGTGTCCGTTGTTGATCAACGGTTTATTCCTGAATTTCGGCTTGGCATCCACAATCGGCGCCTCGTTGGCGTCTTCCAATGTTTAACAAGCGAGCTTTTCGGCAAATAAGGTCTCGAGGTCAATCGAAAAAAACGCCATGCTATTTGGTGCCATTTCGGTGGCTTTTTTATGTTCCCAATGTTTTCTATGCAAACAAATTCGCGCGGACCGTGACCACTGTCCAGTGTCGTGGGTCGACTCCCGAGAGGTCTTCCCTTACGTCACCAAAAAATCGGGTGGAGTCGAATTTCCTTACGTGTTTACCTCCGCCTTCACGAAAGATGCAAGTTTTTTTGGCCATGCCGAGGAGAAAGCATATCGTATTGACCAAGGAACGTGCTCTGCGGGGTTCCATTTCGGCTATTTTCCTCACCGACCCGCGGATTCTAGGGAGACTCCGCCTCCTCGTTTCCGATTGGCCCATTTGCGTCCGTCTGTGATTTTCTAACGGTTCATTCTCCAAGCCCCGCCCTTCGCGAGGCCTTCGTTTAGCGTTGGCCTTCCATTGCACCCACTCCATCGATTCATTGCATCGAAAGGCGAAGTCGACCAAGAGACTCGCTATTCACATTTTCCTCCTTCTCCCAAATCTTTTCGTATTGAGATAATTTGGCAAAAACTCCTTTTTCATATTATTGACCAGGCAGTAACGGAGGCCAAGTTTTCTAACAACCTTATCAATCCGTTTCCTCAAATCGCCTGTGTTGTTCCTTATTATCAATTTTTGCGTCCTTATCAAAACGACGAATTCGCTTCGCTTTCTTTCAGTAAGGATATGTACTTTTACGCTTGCACGTGAAAATGTGGAAGCAATGTGTCAATTTCGGGGGGCTAGAAATTGGCTTACTGGGGCTCATATGGGCCCCGGTTGGACCCTTTTGGGGGTTCCGGCTATCCTAGACATGTTGTGACCATTGAAAATCAGTGATCATTGCTGATCACCGTATCGATTTCAGCTTCAATGGCATCGGCAGCCGCATACAACGCAGCCGCAGCGGCTAATATGGCAGCTTACGAATATTTGAAATCAGCGGCCAATGCCCAAAATGGACCGTACATGACCGGACCGATGATGGCTTATGGTCATAATGGTAAGATCGATATCATATCTTTCGCGCCATCGTTGTAAAGAGACATGCATTTTTAGACTTTCTGACCGCCTCTGGCACACCTCCGAGGAAGCAAAGACGCGAAAGAACCACGTTCAGTCGTCCGCAATTGGAAATACTGGAGGCAGTATTCGCCAAAACGAGATATCCGGATATATTCATGAGAGAGGATGTGGCTTCCAAGATTGGATTAGCCGAATCACGTGTTCAGGTAAGCGTTTTTCGGTCACTGCGAATGCAGAGTTCGTAGTTTTCTTGGATACCCATAACCACGCCTCCTTTTTCAGGTATGGTTCAAGAATCGGAGAGCCAAAGCTCGTCAACAGCAATCGCAAATCACGCAATCCGGACCCACCTCGAATAGTGCATCAAAGAAAACGTCACCGACGGCTTCGATTGATCAATCGATAATCGATACGGTACCACGGAAAGATCATCGACCATCCATCAAAAGCGAATCACCACCGACGGCCTCCACGTCACCGTACTCGACCACATCGTCCTCCAATTCATCATCGATTCAACATCAATCCGGACAGAATTGCACTCCGCCAACGTCCAGTCCGACTCAAAATGGAATATCACCACCGGCCGCATCGATGGCTCAACAGCAAAGCAATATTTGGACATCAGCATTCACTCAAGATAATTCACTGATCGGATTCGGCGGCGCACGTCATACATCGAACGCGTATACGAATTTCTATCAAAATCCAGCCAATGTTGGATCATCCGGATACGCTCATATAAATCCACCGCCGTCTTATTACGCGGCTTCGACGGCTATGGATTTCATGCCGTCGTATCACCACCATTACGGAGCAACGCCTAATTCGCAATCGGCTTATTATCATCAATCGCCCTATTCGCATCATCACGCCGCGGTTACTGTAGCCGCGAATTCGGCGGCCGCCGCCGCAGCTGTGGGAGCCGCCAATGGATCCGTCTATGGACTCGGAGCATCGCAATCCAATTCCACCGCGACCCCGTATTCGTATTTTATTCAACAAGCCGCCGTCTCGTAAAAGATCATGAACCTTTTTCGAATGAAAATATTTCGTGAGCTTATATAGAATGTTCAGGATTTTCATGCATACAGGGTTCATATGCTATTGATTTTTCATGGATTTGGGGGGATTTATTGATGATTTCAAATGTATATTTTCTTGAGCAAATTTAGCTCACGTTTTCTGATGCATTTTTCCATGTTATTTGTTCATATATATGCCAATATAAATTCAGAATATTCGAACTGTATTATTACAGTATTCCAAATTCACATGAACACTGTACAAGGGATGATCATGTGCAAAAATGATGTGTTCAAAAAAAGCTCCGGCATAAATGTGGGCACCGAATCCAGCGGTCATCGGATACAAATTCAATTCAAAAAAATACATTCGACAAATAAATTGTGACCATACATCGAATTTGAACAATCAATACATTCAGACTGGCAATCAATATGCATGTGATAATATTGATCAAATGATAAGCTAGTCTAAAACGATCATCTAAATGACCACCATGGCCAAAGTAGGAAAAAACGTATAAGCTCGTATGAGTATCATTCTGCAGTGCTCTCGCAAGAGCGGCTACAGTAAGCATCGTGGATGAATGGCCAAAGAAATAAGCGTCCCTATATTTCTCATCTCCTATTCCGAATACTACCTAGTGAATGTTCACATTGGGAATTTCCAATCGAAATAATCTCCCATGGTTCTAGCGTACGGACCGGCTGCTAATTGGCTGGTCACGTAGGCTGCGCTTGCCGCGGTGGCATCTTGACCATAATAGGCGGCGGCCGGACCGTATGGTGGTACGTAGGCGGCCGCTTGCTGAGCCGCCGCGAATGCGTACGCCGACGAAGTATGAGTTTGCGGACTGACCGTTTGCTGCGATCCGACCGTGCCGGCCATATTGGGCGGTTTACAATCGATGGATGCTGATGATCCGCCGAAATTCGAATGATGCAAATGATTGTGATTATGATAATGATACAACGCCGACGAGGCTGAAGCCGTCGATGGGCTATTGGGCAACGGATCCAGAGGTCCTTTGGGCGAATACGGAACGTTGGACGCGGTTCCGGATTGTCCGCCTTGGTTTGAGGTCAGCAACGAAGTTGGTTCTTGTTTTATTTTCGACGGGCTAGCCGATTCCGGATCCGATGATGGCGATGATTGATTGGTTTGTCCAATTGTGACGATCTTTTTGGTTTGCTGTTGACCATTGCCAGTGCCCGATGTATTGGATCCGTTCGTACCGCTTTGCTGAGCTTGTTGGCGAACTTTGGCTCTGCGATTCTTGAACCAGACCTGGAATAAAAGGGTTGGATGCAATTGCGGAAGTTGTGATTTGGCCACAGCATGGACCACCTGGACTCGTAAGGCACGATTTTCACAGTGTCCGAAGCGGTTACAGTACCCCCGCAATACCTCTGCATTCACGAACGCTTAGAAGCCCAAATTCCCAAAAGGCCCCAGTAAGATGCCAAATCAGCATTCAAACACGTACCTGAACTCTGGATTCGGGTAAATTGATCTTCAACGCCACTTCTTCTCTCATGAATATATCCGGATACTTGGTTTTAGCGAACAATGTTTCCAAGATTTCCAATTGAGCTCTTGTGAACGTGGTACGTTCTCTGCGTTGCTTCCGAGGTGGTGGACCTGGAAAAATGACCATTGGTCATTCTCGGTGAATCCTCGGATAAGCATTTGCATACGTACCAGTCATATATCCCAATCCGGGTTGAAATAGATTTTGAGTTCCCGTCGGTACGGAGAGATTCAATGCTGGATTTCCGATCATCATATACGGATTGGTCGGTTTGAAATACGCTCCGGCAGCTGCAGCGGCGGCGGCCGAAGCTTGCGAATGGGCGTGATGATGATGAGCATAAGACATGTTCCGGATTCCAAATATCCACGAATATTGAATGCAACGGCGATTGGGATATGTAAGATTGCGACGTATGGTCAACGTATGGCTCTGAAATCCCAAAGTCATACAGTCAATTGATTTATAGGCCAATGGGGATGGGGAGAGATGGAGATGGAGTGTAGGTAAAAATTGGAGCTAGGAAACGGGCCATTGGTTGACCAGCAGATCTCTGCCTCTCAATGGAAGTGAGCAAATAAAACGCCTTTTACGCAATTTCTTGCAAACGCAAATGGAGCATCCTGTGCTCCGTTTGTGTCTTGAGTAAAGATAAACTAGACCGTCCCCGGGTTTTTGTCTACATAACCTAATTACGAGGCACCTGCATAAACGCAAAAAGAGTTGGGCATTCTCATTTTCGCCTTCTCTCCTCCTCACAGGGACAAACGTAACTGGGGGGGGGGACACCAGACCTCGTTTCCTCATTACCAACAGCACAGGGAGAGAAATCATCGAAAAACAGGTCTATGATGTCATTGTAGCGACGAGGTTACTGTAACCGCTCAACTATCTCTCGAATTCGGTCCAAAAAATGGACTAAAAATTCGCAACCATGGCCCGTACAGTAGGCTTATCAAAAATACTAGCCCATTAGTGGCACCTTGGGGATTTATGAATATGTACAAATTCTTATCACCTCTATTTTCTCTTATCACTTCACTTGTGCAAATGCATTCGTCCTGGACGCGTGTAGTCCCAGCTAAATGCCGTACGATTGCGAAAATTTTGGCACTTCCGAAATTACAACTGATACGATAATTTCTAGACGAGATATGCTCGACACGAGGAAGGAGAAATTTCAGTCGCAGCTGCTCTCAAAAAAGCCAATTCAACGATCCCGATTATCCTTGAGTATGATCGAGATGCTAGGTATATACTGCCGGGATTTTCATAAGCAATCCGAAGTGAATCAGATCATCCTGTCTCATACCTTCTCCAAGTCGAGAAGGAAGGGAAGGGTATTCAAAAAATCTGGATACATACATTGGCTAAAGAAGCTTGCAGCCAGTGGCGGGGCTGATATGAGCTGAGCCTTTCTGACCACACGACACGATGGGGCTTTAGCTGGTGCTAAGCGGAGAGATATTCGAACAAAAAACCTCTTTCCGACATACAATAAGACAGAGACACACGCACAAACCTCCTCGCCTCTCAGAACGAGAATAAATCCTTAATACAAGCCTTGATGGAACAGACGAAGAGGTCTGTATGCTAAATCACCAATCAAAATTCACGCAGCCATTCTATTTGGCCAATCGCAGAGAAGATCAAACGCCTAAACTCCGCCTTTTTCCTTTTACATGGTGCATTGCACGCGTAAAGCATTTGAAAGGAGGAAGACGCACAAAAGGATTCTTTTCCAAAATCGGACACGAAAAGCGGCTTAGGCGTCCATCCATCCGCCGATTATTTACGTATTTTGTCCCCCCCCCCCCAAGGAAACGATACCCGCACTCAAAGGAATGCCAGCCAGGACAGATTTGGAAAGCAGGCTAGATTTTCCAAAAGTGGTACCACTTCATTACAATTGAATATGATGACCCGTCTGAATCTTCCAGGCAAAAAAGGGAGACCGATTTCAGCCTTGGGTTCGGTTTTTTTCCCATGGGCGAAGAATACATAAACAAGGTCTAGTGGTACTCGAAGGAAAACTTCTATATTGACCGGCGTTCATTGAAGAAAGAAGAAGTGTCCACCTGTGGGGGTGTAGGAGGAAAAAAGGGACGACCGAATTGAATGTCTGTCTATGATATTCGAGACCATGATCATACAGTAGACCGCCATTCCCCCAATTCATCCATGTACTAATCCGCTAAATCCCGAAAAAAGAACGTCCGCTGTGCATTCTATTCTTCTATTCTTCCACTTCGCCATCGACCCATATTTTCTACCGAACAGGGGAGAGGGGGGAGGAAAGTGAAGAAAAGCAACCGCCTCCTCCTAAACTAATTGCTTCTTTTGTTCACACGTCAGCTTAGGATGATGAAAAACATGCACCCAAGACACCGTTTCTCAAGAGTGGACTACGGTCGAACAGGGAGGAGATGGGGGGACATGATCGAAATAAAATTGGATCCTTTTTACACTCTCTATACAGTACCTACGAATTTTCTGTCTGTAAACAGGGACTCGTTTTCTAATCCGGTACACACGCCACGCAGAGTGGCTAGTTTTCTCAACAAACTACCATTTTCTCTCCTATGTACATTCACTGCGCTTTGTACAGTACACGTTCGAAATTTTGGGCAAGCATTGGCGAAAGGGGATGTACATGCCGAAATTTCAAAAAATCCAGGGACATGGGGAGGGGGGAATTACCAAAAACACAATCCGTAGCCCAGAAATTGTTCAGGCCTCTGAAACATAATAGGCTTACAAATCGGCTATACTACTCTAATCGTCATCGCTCGGGTCCAGACAATGATTCGAATACACGCCCGCCAGACGTAAGCGGTTTTTGACAAAAGTCGGGTTAATCGCAGCTAATATGACTTAGCCACGGACGGAGGCAAGGCCTGCCCATGCCAAACGGGCCTATAAATTGGCCTCCAGTTGTTCAGCAGTTCTCAGAGATCGAATAAAAGCAGTTCTCGGATGTACGTGTTCCGTTTTGGTCCTCCTGGATTTGGTCGTGCAGTGATCAGATCCAGCCAATGATCGGACTTCCATAAGGATTACTGTAGTTCCGACAGGCAACATTTTCGATGCCCCGCGGTCATACTGAACTGGTGCGATGCTTTTACAAAGGATTTTTACCAGTGATAATCATCTTCACGCTCAATTTATTCAAGATGATCAAAACCTGATGTATACACAATGCGTTTCATCACGGGCCAACAAAATGTGGAATAAAATTTCCTCCTCCCTCAACCATGAAATGGGAATTATTCCATTTCCAGTATGATGGAATGGACTATTCATTTATATATTTTCCTTTTCTTCTACTCAAATTGACGTTTATCTGATGACAATGGGTGGGCCAGGAGTCAAGAATACCGTCAATCAATTGGAGCGTACTGCCTATTTCTGTCTACACCTCGTTTTGTTGCTATGCAAATGAAAAGAAAAGAACGGAGAGGGATCGACCGAGAATTCGCAGTCCAACGGGGATTACTGTAATTGAGCCAAGTGTACTCATCGATGACCGTGAAATATCCCAAGCATATGTTCCATGATTTCTTTCTTTTTACGGTGCACGTATGCGAAAAAATTGCTAGCAAGATTTTAGCATCCAAAAATTCTGCATTGATGGAAAAAAGGCGTGCGATTTTTGACCAGCCGTTAGCTTTACAGCCTAGCCTAGCCTTCGCTTAGCTTCGAGCATGCCCTCGATTGAAATTGGCAATTCATTGGGGGCTAATTTGCCATTTAGATAAACTAAAAGGAGGTCCATGAATTATTTAGCACAGTGCAATAACATTTACATGCTAAAATAAATACAGCCTGTCAATATTCTCATGGCCAATTTCGAAGCTGGGGATGGGAAAGATTTATAAGCTGTCCATTATCTCATTTGTAACGTTCTTCTTTCATTCCTACCTTCTACGGGGGGGGGGGCGGTCAATGTTCTTTATCGAACCCTGTCCGTTCCGTCTGGGCCACACTCTAAATGGTGTGGTGGTTGGAGAAGAAATTGGCCATCCCATACTACTATATGTTGATATATCTTATCTTCGATCAGTGTGGGAAATTGCACCGTTTGTCTTTCTTTTTCTCCCACCCCATGGCAGAAAATTCTGCCCGCAGTAAAATGGCGTGGATAATCTTTTTATGGCCATTTACTATACAAAACCGTCTTCGATTTCTTTCCTTTTGAGAAGGGAAAATGTGTTACAAAACATTTGCGTGCAAAACAAAACACCCCGAGGCCCGCGCATTTAGCGGTTACAGTAATCCCTCGCGCCAGTTTTTGGGGTCTGGTTTTGAGAAAATCGTGCAACGGTCGAAAAGGTGTATGCACTTTTAGCAGTTTGTTTATGCCGAGGATAAACGAATACCGGCCGCGTGGAACGACCGTAATCCTTGCAAACACTCAAACCACGTCCTGTCCCTTTTTCCTAAACGCAGGCAGGGCATTGAATTTCCAAAAATGCACTACGGGGTAAATGCCCTGCTCACAAAATCCCCCCATTATTGGAATGCTACACAATTAGAGAGCAATTTCAACAGGCATCTACAGTACGCCTGCGCTTTTTTTCCAATTTTTCGAAATACGTATCACCTAGCGATGCGTTTTTGTTAACTTTGGCAGTAGCAAGGCGTTCATAAAATCTTCGCACGTTTTATTTATTCCGATGATAAGGATGTCCGGGACGGCCTCGAAAAGGCTAATATAGGTCGTCTTTTGCGTAAATATTTACACGTCTGGTGGAGTTCGGATGCCGCGAAAGTTGCGTGCAATTATGATAAACTATGTAAGCAAGAATATTTATCACACCTGAAAGTGATTGAGGGTCGAGAATGCATCGGTTTTAAAAATGGCCGGATTTTTATGGATGCATAGGTTGGAAGGGCGTGCAGCAATTCGCTGGTTTTAGGAAAAAGGAAGGATCTACTTTGATGAAAGCATTGCAATCTTATGCCTCAATTTTGGCTTGAAAAATTTGGCTGGCAATTTTGTATGATCGCATGGCATGGCAAGCCATGACGGCCGATTTTATCAGCAAAGATTCATTGCATTGCAACCGTCGCAATTTTGCAGCAATCCCATGCGCCTTGCATTTCTGACCGTTCGGTCCTCGATTTGATCAATGCATCTCATCAATAATCGCAAATCGTGCTTCAATGCTGATCATACAGTACCCTATCCCATGATAACAATCACATTTATGCTTTATTTGCGTCACAACTAGGACTTTGAATGCGTCAAAAGACCCTCTCAAATTAGTATAATTCTTTCTTCGATATCCTCTCGTTGGCTTTTCTGACCCACGTCAGAGAAGGATCTCGGACGGCTACAGTATACCGAAAAGATTAGCTGTCAATTTCCAAGAGTGCTTGCCCCCCTCATCTCGGTCGGATCGTGGACAAACACAAGAAGGAATGTATGGTTGGAGAAATTGTGTACACTATCCGAATAGTGAATTTTAGAAAATTGTACACGAGGGGATGCATAGCATTCGTGACGTTCAACAAAAGCCGTCAGTCAATAGAAAAACTTCGGTACCAACCAAAACGCACTGTACAATGAACGACTAGGCATTCAACATTTGTACACTTCCATTTTCTCCCCGAATGCACGACACTAGGAGAGGTGTAATTTTAGTATACCTGATAAAGCGGTTACAGTATACCTTTGCATTTTTCACGCAAAAAGACAATTGCTCGCCGTACGTATTTGGGCATGCCTTTTAGAGGTTAGAAAATGTGGAGCGGTTGTCAATGAATGCCAAAAAGAGGCGAGGCCATATGCGGATTAAGAATGAGGGTCTTTTGATTCTGTTGAATGGCGTTTCCTTCCCCTTTTTACAAAATGGTAACACCGGCACTTCGTATTCGACACCTCCTTTTTCCATTCTGACCATTTCGAGGTCAGCATCGAGTTAAACGTTTTTCATTGTTCAATATGCAAAGCGTGCATTGAAATTGGCCGAATATACAGAACACACGCATTGGGGAGAGTGAAAAATTTGAGAACAGGAGTTGTCAATGAGAATTTCCATTGAACAATAACTGATCACTTTTGTTACGGTAGAAATGCAATGCCAAAATATACATGAAAAAAATTTGAGGGATGAACTATGAATGCGATAAAGTTGATTCAGTGATTTGGATGAGTTCTGCAAGAAAAGCATGCGCAAAATTGGCTGCTATATTCCGAAAATGCTGACATGATTGTGATCTGTTCAATATCTTCCTCAACCGAAATTAGTATGAACTAGGACATCCTTGTTCTGCATATTCGGGGAGGGTATACGAGGGTTACTCCAAAAGTTCTTGCGGGCCATCTTTTCTGGGCAACCAGCAGGAGCTGAAGGCTAGTACACCTT